>ML845063.1:0-22148 GCA_009831015.1 Picea engelmannii
AACATGTACAGCTTTCACATATACGCAAGTCAAATAATACGGATGCAACTTGACAAGCATGTATTCAAAAAGCACAAGATTCTCGGCGTGTGCATGGTAAAAAAGCGCTAAAAATAAGTTTGGAATTTGGCTCCCCTATGTGCATATTCCATGTTTATATTTCAGTATTTTTTTTAATATTTTTAATTTTGAAATTTTAAAAATTAAAATACTAATTTATTTTTTAAATAAAAAATTAATAAATTATTTTTAAAACTTAATATTAAATTAATAATTTAAGTATTTGATAATAATCAACTTTATTTGAAACAGTGTAAGCCCCTTTAAACAACCTTAAAGGCCTTAGTGTTCCTCTCTAAACATATGCAACATAGAATCAAAACACAAGATTGCATTGAATTGTTTGGAGAAAGCCTCGCTAACACAACTCAAATGGGCACAAATTGGCCCATCCCATGCACTTCTAAAGTCAAATCACTTTCCCATTTGCCGATCACGAAAGAACCCTTTGAATTTTTTGAATGGAATTTATAACAAAATCCTTTTCTTTCTTTGTTTTTTTTTATGGAGTTTCCAAAAATAATCTAGGGGTGGTAGGTGCAAGAGAGAGTCTTCATGATCCCGGAGGAAACAAGATCATCTATTACGCTTGGGGTAGGGAAAGTATGGAACAATCTAGTTGAAGCTTATTTGTTGTGGTGAGATCTTTCCATTGCAAAAGATGAAGGTATAAAGATTATGACAACATTTGGTGATTTGATGTTGGTTATCAAAACAATGGTTGGCTTAGCTAGCCTGAGGGGATAAAATTGAATTCAATCATCTCCTAAATGAAGCAAATTCTTCGATATTTTGAACACGTCTCTTTCTATCACATAAAAAAGGAAATGAACGAAAGAGCGAATCACTAGGCAAAGGTTGCCACCACCTTTGGTCCAGGTGTCCTGAATAAAAATGGGTTAGTAACCTATAGCTTAGTCCCATGATTTATTTGGTAATGGTTATTTATTGGCACCAAAATCAATATGCAAGATTGGCTAAGTAATAGTTGGAGGTGACTTGGAAAGGAAGACACGTGAAGGCCTTCCTTTTAGCACCATATGGTATGGAAATCTTTGCACATGTTAATTAAATGCACAAGTTTAATCTCCAACAAGTTATGTGGGTATATTTCAATTCAAAGAGTTGTTATGGGAATTGTTCAAGGTGATTCACCTTGGGTTTCGACGGATCTGGAAACTAGAAGTGAGCTCAGTGTTGTAACATAAGTGCATTAGGTGTATTGGAGTGGATATGGAAAAAATTTCGGTGGGAAATATTCGGTTCAAAGCTAGGGCGATGGTCTTGGGTGGCGCTAGGACTCCAATCTTGGTAATATTCTCTTCTCTAACCAAGCATTTCCTGGTCTCTCAACCTTTTTATTTAGATTTTACTATCTCTAGTGTCTTTGAAACTTCATTTTGGAACAATCAGAGAAGAACAAATTTGGATTTTCTTTTTTAGTAGTGGTTTGGGAATTGGTTATATAGTTTGGGTTTTTTTACGTTGATTATTTGGCTAGTTATTTCTCATAGCCCATCCAATATTCTCCTTGGCTTCATAAGTGTGGAAGGAATAACCATGTTTATTTCTTGATTCCTGCGGATAAATTAGGAAGGTTCTTCGCATGCATGAACAAAAAAACCATGAAAACCATAGTGCTCTTATTCTTATTTCCTTAAACATTATAGAGCTTGAGCATGCCAACACCACACACAATGCCAACATAATGAGTCTCATTCTTCTTCTAATATGTAAACTTCCATAGATATTCCACTGGACAGTTCCTCACAACAGATCTAATAAATAAAACTGAAATCTACACTATGAAGGTTAAATTCCTTAGATTCCAGAATATTTAGTTACTGACTTTTTGTTTGTGCATGAAATAGATAAAATGTAGAAAATAGAGAACATGGAAATACAATCACACACCATCCAAAAAATAAAAAAATTTCTCTAGGAAACCCTTATGAGAGAAAACCTAGCCAGAAGGTGAGTTTGATCTACTCTCTTTTCTTTTAGTATGGAAATAATGCAAGTATAAAGGAGAAGGCACTCTCTATGGAGTTACTTGAGACCTATGGGTTGTTAGGATTTTACAAAACACTACCCCCTATGTTATTCTCTCTAATTTCCCACTCTTAGTTATGTTATGCTATGGAACAAAATACATTAACATAGAATGGAACCCCTTATCCTCCTAGCGGCCCAATATTTAACATAGCTGGATAACTGTCTAGGGTTAGGGTTTTGACTTCCTCAACCTTCAATTCTGATAAGATTTCAGACCTTCTATATTCTTCTTGAAATTCCTCACGTGGCTAGCCCCATCTGCATGACTAATGAGGGCTCATGTGGCTAGCCCCATCTGCAGGACTAATGAGGGCTCATGTGGCATCCTCTCGTACCATGGTGGTCAACATGATAGGTCAACGTACAAGAGGTATAACTTTTGCATATGAGCTATGATTGATGCATGGTCTACACCGTTGGAAAGGTATTGGAGTATAAAACACCGTCAAGGGGGTTTGCACATGTTTTGGACACCAAAACCCCCAAAAAAATTGTTTAATGCCTCAAAATGGATACAGAAGGTTTCGAACCCCATTTTTTCAGACTCGGACCTGCCACTACAATGACCCTGCAAGTTGATTCCTCCAATTTTTTCCACTCATAAAGCATCAAGATAGGTGAAAAATAATATAATGATCCAATCTAGATCATCTTCAGAAACAACAAATTTATTATCTAGAGGTTGAGTGCAACACACACAACTCATTAGTCCTATCTCAACATGTCATCTCTCTCTCCTTGGCCTCCGACAACCATGACATTGGGAACTTATTCCAAGTTGGGGTAATGGAAAATGATACAGTTCACCAAAATCACGATCGTATGGATATCTAAGGCCCAATTTCCTTTCATTCAGAAGGGGAACATGAAGCACAAGATAGGTTTGATTCTGACTAAGTAGAATGTTCTTTCGAGTTGCTTGTATCCTGTCTCAATAGAAGGAACTATTGATTATAGTTATTACTATAAAATTTGTATAGTTTTGGTGCACTCTTTGAACTTTGTTAAATGTAATCATTGCTAGCTTTGGCACAACCATATTTTGAAGAAACACAATTTTTTGTTTCAGTTAAAAAAAATCAACTTGATTTATTAATATTAAATAATAATGATGTTACATAAAGATACTTTCTATAATCTACATAAAGTAGATGTGTCACATCTCTAACCCTAATTGTGTTTAAAAAAATAAAAAAATAAATAAACAAATCATTTTTGCTTAGAGATACTTTATGTAATCTACATAAAGTAGATGTGTCACATATCCAACCCTAATTATGTTTTAAAAAATAATAAATAACAAAAATATATATATTTTATAATTGACTTAGTAATTAAATAAAACAAAAATAATTAGATAAAAATAAAATATATACATCAAAACAAATTATATAAATCAAAATTAATATACTTAAGGAGATTTTGGATAAGGAAACCGATTCCACATAACACAATGTGATTTATGTGAAACGTAAATATTGCAAATAGTTTTATTAATACCATACCATATTGATTGCTAAATTAGGAAACTCTAGCGATCATCTCAGAAGAAAGTTGTAGTGCCCCCACTACTAACCCTATTTTTTTTTGATACCATTAAATTAAATGCAATGCATCAAGGATTTAACATGCATCTAACTACATTTCTAAAACATGATTTCATCCAAATAAACATAGAGCATCATATAATTGCTCAAAACTTAGCGTAAACACACAACAACAAATCCCATAGATAAAAACAATGAAATAGAGATAAAAACACTTGTCTTGTTAAGCAAATGTACAATCAAATGCAAAGGACGGGCATTCCACCCAACCATATATTTTCTACTCCAAATCTCAGGAGCAAATCACCCATGAGTTGGGGCTACAAATCCATAAGAAAAGGTTTCTCTATTGTCCACTCAAAGCCCAATCTAACCCACAACAAGCTGATTTTTCCTACACATAAATCTATTCTACAGGGCTAACAATCTTCTTCTTCATGCACATGTAGCTCCGACAAGCTGACCAAAAACCCCACTATGGTTGTCTTCAAGCTCCAACACTCACTCCTTTCTTGTTGTCCCAAAAACCGGTTGTAAAAACTGCCTACAATTCCCATTCGAATTTCCCTTTTACCCATGCATGTTGTATCTCGCATTCCCCAATGTTGATTGTACTCAATTCCATACTCTCAATAACTATGTGAAGTGACTTTTCACACGAACCCTCTCACATGTATTTAATGATTGGGGATTTGATACACTCAAAGGGAAAATAGAAGGTTCATACAATATAATCATTTTAGAAAGTGGGTTGGGATTAATACACATGAACAATTCTCCCTTGGACCCCCCTCTCTTGTGGAAACGTATCCCCCATGACTCCGTCAATGTCCATTTGCAACTGACATTAGATTTTGTTTTTATTATTTTGGATATACAACGTTTACAGATTACATCACTTTGGCCCATAGTTGTACATTGTATTTACATTATACGTCACTAAAACATGGATGTTACATTCCCCCCCCCCTACAAATTACACCGTCCTCAGTGCACAACACCATACCAATATACATGTACAAAAATTACATCACAATACTTGATACTTTCACAAGTTTACAACTCCTACAACAATTCCAACCAATAATCTCTTGTTCCCCTTAACCTACACAACCCAAGGAAGTGTACCCCCTTCTCTGCAATGCTATCCCTCAATATGTACCACTTCCCTCTTAGGTATTCAACATAGGTTAGATAAGAAGTCTCCAAGTCATGGCTCCAAGAACTCCAGTTGCCAAAATGGAACCTTGCACACTTGTATACAAATATACATTCAATTTTCTTCAAAATTTGCAAAATATTGTAGGTACTCCTCCTACACGGTCTCCTCATGCTCCCACGTGGTGTATTCAATACTATAGCAGCTCCACTAGACCTTTACTAGGCTGATGGATTTGTTCCTAAGAATTGTGAGTTTTCGGTCTAGGATGTGCACTAGCTCCACCTGAAAGTCCCTTTCGTGTTCCACCTAGATCAAAGTCCAATGAATTGCATGGTTAGGATTAGACACATATTTATTCAATAAAGACACATTAAACACATTATGAATTCTCATGGATGTAGACAATGCAAGAATGTATGAAACTAGGCCTATATTCTCTATAAATTCAAATGGTCCACAGTATCTCGATGCCAAATTTGGGAAACTTCCCAATCTTAACCTTTACTTTTAAAAATACATGTTCAACCACTTTGAATTCCATGTATGTCTTGCTTTTATCTATATAATTCTTTTGCATGTCCTATGCAACCTTTAAATTTTTCTCGATCTTTACCATTTTCTCTTCCATTTCCTTTAGCAATTATGGTCCAATAATTGTTATGTCTTATGGTTTTTCTCAGCTCAATGGCGTGTTGCATTTCCTTCCATATAAATATTTAAATGGGCTCATATTTAATGATGCATGGTACCCATTATTGTAATAAAATTCAACTAGATGAAGGTATTCTTCCCACCTACAAGGCTTGTCCATTACATACATTCTCAACATATCTTCAATTAACCAGTTAATCCTCTATGTCTACCCATCCGACTCTGGATGATATGATGTATTGAAATTCGAATTAGTCCTAAATCAGTTAAATAGCCCCTTGTGAACTTGGGATCTTTGTCTTACACTGTTTCCTTAGGCACACCATGTAGCTTGACAATTTCCTTCATGTACATATTTGCAATATTGGCTAACTTGTGAGTTGTTTTCATTGGAATAAAATGTGCAGTATTTGTAAGCTTTTCCACCACTACCATGATGGAATCATGTTTCCTTGTTGTTCTTGGTAGCTTGGTGATAAAATATATTGTAACTAGCTCACGTTTCTATTCAGGAATGGGCAATGGATGTAACAATAAGGTTGGATGTTTGTGTTTGGTATTCACTTTTTAACATTTCATGCACCTAGCTTCCTCGATGTTATGCACAGTACTCTTCATATCTCCCTTTTGATGACAATATTTATACAAGTGGTCTCCTTCACATCCCCAACACTTTGTAGATTGATGCCTTGTCCTTTTCCTCAAGGAATCTGTCATTTTATGTTCACTTTGTCCTGGTTGTCCTTGTTGATATGCATGAGAGCTATTTCTAATGAAAGACATCTTGAATCCCTTCTTTCTCTAATCCATCGTTCTTATCTTCTTATCATCCAAATCCTTTTGAAAAGTTAGCCTTCCTTTGTTCTGATCATACAAATACTTATCATTCTTCATGGATTCTTCCAAAGTTCTAGGCTCATCGAATTGGATTTTATCCTTGTAAAATTATGGCAACCCACTCAATAAATATGTATTTTAACCTTCACATTCCTGATGAAGTCCACATACCTCATAAGCTCCAAGAATTTCTTTTTATAATCCTCCATAGTCATATTTCCTAGCTTGAGCTCAAAGATTTCTTTCATCTTCTTGTTATAGTAATTCTCTGACAAGTACCACTACTGGAAATATCTCTTGAATTTCTTCCAAGAAATTATCTTTTCATCAATATGCTTGACTTTATTTAATTGGTCCCACCACATGGAATCCTTTCCATGAAGGTGATATATGGAAATCCTTGCCACCAAGTTTGATGAGTAATCATGCAAATAGAAATATTTTCTCATGCCCAACAACCAAGCTTCAACATCTTCTCCCTTCATATTCTCTCCATCAAATGATGGTGGCTTGAGTTTCCTGAGCTATCCTTGCAAAGTATTTGACTTAGGTCTCCTCCTCTAATTTATGATAGGGGGAAAAGTTGGGTTGTTGTCTGAACTTGAACATGCATGTTCTCTGCTAGTCGAGTGTCCTGGTGAATGTTGATCTCTACTAACATAGTAAGACTCCTTGATTTCCTAAATCCCCCATGGTCATTCTTGTTGGGTAGGTGTTATATCCTTTGCATGTGTGTGCGGGGGTGCATCAGATTTGATGACGATGTCTGATGATACCTAAAATATTGTATATATTATATTGTGAATGGTGAAATTAATACAATGAAGAGTTGAGAGGTGCAATACCAAGGAAGGTTGATTTTCTCCCGCTTAGGGGTTTCTAGCATAAATCTATGTGTACTATGTGTATGAGCTATTGATTACTTTCTTTTTTTTCTTAAGAATATGTATTCATTGTTTTACTTCACAAGTTTAAAACTTACAATTCCTCCTATCATGAGACCTGGATGTTGTTACCTGTCTTGCACTAGCTGTTTTTTTTGTGCCATAATATTTATTGAATTTCCTCTACAACATATTCATACTCTGTAGCAGTTGAGTTTTAATTTGATTCTTCTCCTCTTGAGCTCTCATTAACCATTCATTGTCTACTCTATATATTTTCACTTCTTTTTATAATATTCTCATAGTCTCAACCAACTCCACATGTTCCACCTTGTTTCTAAGTCCATTGGACTTAGTCTCTACATTTTCCATGCTAATGCGTAGACCTTGGATCTCAACTTCATGGTTGTAATATCCTTGGGCATCCTCTATATCTCTAGTCCCCATATAGGAACCACAAATTGTTTTTACGTCTAATTATGTAAGAAATGTGCATGCAACATTTACTGTTAGAATTATTCAATATTTTAAAATTTTCATTAATTAAGTCTATCCTCGTTCTTTTCATGCAATCCCTTAAGCCTTCCCACTTCCCTCTATGACTCCATCATGGTTTGTCTAGAAATCTCTCTTGTCGAGGACTCTAGGGACTTGCAGCTGCAACAAGAAACTCTCAACATCAACCTCATTTTCTCTATGGTAATTTATTACAAAACAATATCTTCTATAGGCATAACATCTTGATTCTTTATGCATATGTAGCTCCAACAAGCCGCCCACAAACCCCAATATGGATGTCTTCAATATATATCACTGACTCCTCTCTTGTTGTCCCAAAAACGAGTTGTAAAAATGATCTAAAAATCCTTAGATGTTAAATTACTCTTTAAACACACATCAACATCTAACCTGATTCGAAATATTTTTATCGTCTTTGACTATTTGCAAATACACATGTGAATCCCCTTGCTTATCCCAATATTCATTACATGTTGATTAACTTGAGGAATAATGAGAGATAATACAACAAAAAATAAAAAGAATTAAGAAAACAAGAGTTGATGATGGAGTTCACCCCTCCCGGGCTACATCTCCAGGTCCCTTTTCAATGGTGAGATTAGTCTTCATTAATCTCAAAATGCTAAAATTACAATGAATGGAATTACAATGCAAAATTTGAAGAAACTCTTCAATTATGTTGCTCAACCTCATAAATAGAGGTCACCACTGAATCCCTCTAGAAATTTTGAGAAAAATTAGTATAAACTCGACTATGTTCTGAATAGGCATACAATGACATCCTTTAGCTTCAAGAGTATGAATGGGATTTTGGCTTGGGTTTTAGCAAGAGGTAAGATTGAAAATGACTCTATATAGATCAATTTGAAAAGGTTAAGGGGCATGCTTGTGGGAAAGGTGGATATGACAGCCTTGGGGACTCCATACCTTTAGACAACTGAAATCCAAGGTAATCCACTTCTCGATAAGGAGGAGCCTGACAAGAATCAAGGTTAAGGTTGTGGAAAAGAATTAAGAGATTCCCCCATAGGCCTCTCAAGGCTGGAGTGGTCACATGAAAGAAGTGGGCTTGCAAACCTGCTCCTCCAAAACAAAAGAATGAGATTAGTCATGCAATCAAAAGGAGACTCGTCAATACATCCTAAACCTCATATTCCCTGCCTTAAACTAAACTTCTAAGAAATTTTTGGGTTTATTCAGTGATAACATCGTGGCTATAGATGAGTGTCCTGAAACTACAAGTGTCAATTCAAAATAAAATATTAAGATCCACATGCGACAGTATAAAATTTGAAGACATTAAGCACAATCACGCCAGCAGGAAGATGCATAGTTCAGAAAAATCATCAACAACAAACTTATTCAAGACATGCAATAGAACATCAAGCCTTGCAGCCACATAAGATCATTGTTGGGCCCGAGATATGATCATTTTCATGATGGTTATTATACACTTTTGCCACATGTATATATGTGTTTTTCATCTTTTGAATGATCTTTTTGAAGAATTTGACGATAAAATGGTATGATCGACATAAGGTACATATAATTCATGTTTAATTACTGTATCAAGCATAATTCATCATGTTCTATGGTTTCCAAGAACTAAGTTACATTTTTCTAGTGTTACAGGGAAAAACGCACTACGTTTCTAGTTTCGTCACTTGATCCAGCACTCGTTCCAGTACCCGATCTGACAATCATTCCAACACTCAGTATTGCACAAAAATGCAGGGTGACTTGGCGGTTAAGGTATCGGCGGCCAGTGATGGGAAAATCGGGCACGTGGGTTTTCTTCATGATCGCCCCCTCCAGCTACTAAGCTCCAGACAACTCAGATTTAGTTGTCCAAAGAAGGTGATTATTGGCTTGCTCTGTTTTGTCAGTTAGAGCATCATTTATTGTATTTTGCCAAAATTAGAAGTGGTTCGACCCTCCTGTGGTTGACCACTTGGTTTGTAAGCTTATAAATACTGCTAGGATGGTCAGAATATTGTTAAGCAAGTAGAAGAACCATTGTATTGGAGACAAAATCATTTTTCTCTGTTTTTTATATTTACATTGCCAAAATTATGCCAGAATTGTGTTTTCAAGTTTTAATGGTGAATTCACCTTGTTAAGCTCGTGGTGTGCTTTTAGAGAGTGACCACAACTTTCTGGGGGGGGAACCAACAGTCTAATAACTGTCTTCATGTTTATTTATGCATTTCTTAATTTAATTTCTCTCTTTTATTTTCTGTACATGCATGTTTTTATTGTGCTAACTAGTTTGTTGTAGCTTAGTTGTTTTGATTCTCTTTTGCAGGTTAGATGGTGATATGTATTAACATGTGTTGATTTTATAGATTAGGAACAAACTTGCAAGTCTCTCTCTCTTAATACTAACCCCATATGCAGTTAGACTATGCTTTCTTTTATGATTTTACAGTTAAAGTTTAAAACAGATTTTTAATTAGATAGAAAAAAGTTTTTAATTTGAGTTTTCTTTTGACAAGGATTGATGGATGAATAGATTTGATTCCAGTTTTTAATCATAGTTTGCTTATCCTATTTCTTTTTATAGAACTTGTTTAATTAGTTGTTGGTTAATATAATTGTTAGATTACTTTTTAATATCATGTTTTTAATTTATGTTTTAGTCATTTCTTTATTACAGTTTGAATGGTTAGAATAGACATAGCATAGTTTTATTCTACGCAATTTTCTTTCCTAGAATTACAATGCAATTAAATTTCTTAGTTAATGGTTGAATCTAGATTGCTTATATAGTGTAGAAGTAGAATGATGATCTCATTATATTTTTGATGGTTTATACATGAATATGCAGGGTATCTAACATTATTATTATCATGGCTAAATTCTCCTTGGATTGTTTAATCCATACCTTTCATTTTGCCATTGAGATTAGTGTTGAGCTTATACTGTTGGAATTGTCCTTTGTTGTCAAGTGTCATCGAGATATCATCTGTCACCACCGAAGGCATTCACACAACCACCAGCATTACATTTGAGTGTTTCATAGATTAAAGATACTTTCCTGCTTTTGTAGCTTAGAAGAGATAGTTTCTTGTTTTTGTAGATTAAGATAGAAGTTGTATTGTTGCTACAGGTTAGATAGACTTTGTTTCGATAGATTAGATAGTAGTTTGCTCATTATGGATTAGGCATTTAATGGTAGACCCTCTTGCTTTCAATAAAATAGATTTCCTTTCATGCATTGCATTGAGCATTTAGATTTCCTTTCATGCATTAGAAATAGTTATGCATTAGGCATTCAGTCCACTTGCCTCTTAGGCTAGATAGTTGTTCAATAAGAAGTTTTTTCTTGCAGTAGTTAATTGTGTTTGCTTACTCGTATATTTTCTTTAGTAGGTTAGATAGTTGTCTTTTCTTTCTTGTTTATTTTCTTTAATAGGTTAGATAGTTGTTTTTTCTTACTTGTCTATTTTCTTTAATAGGTTAGATAGGTGTCTTTGCTTACTTGTTTATTTACTTGCTTTCATAGGATAGTTTCTCATTGAATGTAGGTTGGCAAGTTAAAATAGTTTCTTTTGTCATTTTCTTATTATGCTTAGTAGTTTGCTTTTGCTTATTGTTGAATTAGTTTTCTTTACATTGGGTTTTTATTTGCTTTCCTAGGACTATCCATCGACCCTTGGCCCAAAAAGTACTTAGGTTACCTAGTTTCAAGTTTCTTAGTAGGATTTGCTCATTAGATAGGTTTGCCTGAGTATATTAGCCTTAGATAGTTGCCTTCATTAGTTAGACTATACTCCTACCAGCCCTTCTACCTTTGGTATATATTTTGCTACAACTCTAAGTTTACTTACCCCGGGTTGACAATTTAATTGAGGGTTGTTACTGTGTTTTTAGTGCATATATAACACCCATCATTTTTGGCGTCATTGTCGGGGAGTTGTCTCAAGGTAAGAAGTAGTTAGGAAATAGATCATTCCTAGACCTTAGCATTAGATTGGTGGCAGGGGAACTTTAAGATGAGAGGTAAGAACTTGCGCATCTACTATTGCAGGCTCCCCCAAACCCAATGGTAGTTTTTTCTCTTTTATTTTTTGTTTTCTTTCATGAATAGACCTAGAGATCCATAAGGTAGATACATTAAATCTAAATCAGACCTTTCAACTAAGGTTCCTTCCAATATTTTTGGGGGAAGGAATGTTCCGCTTATAAAATCCGTAGACCGATACCGAAAAATGGGAGCTAGCTCAACCTAAAGAGCTAAAATAATCTCTGATAAGACTAACACAGGGAGCACTATAGAACAAGAAATTGAAGCATCAATCATATTAGGACAGGAGGAAAGACCACTCGAGCCTTCTGTAGAACCAAACAATACAACCTTTTCTTTTACACCACCACCAAGAAATCCTAATTTTGAGGACATCATAGACCCTGAATAGGTGAATCTTTTGTTTGGTAGTTCAATTAATGTAATTATCTCTCAAATTGACACAGAAACTTTGGCACCAATAATCTCAACCGGCTCGAGTAGAGTCCCAGACATCCAATCAGTAGGAAGACCTTTTCATCAAAGGGAAAACTTATTCTCTTCAAAGATAAAACCACTTAGGTACTCTCTTTTTGGAAACCAAGCCAATATGGGTGATCAGGAGGACCATAACAATATAAGACATGGGGAGGAAGAAGAAACTGGAAACCAAACTGAAACTACCTTCGGGTTTCCGATTTTAGACACCACTCCAAATGTCAACATGAAGAATATTCCTCTCTCAGCACTGCCTACCTTTTATGGTAAAAATAGTGAAGATCCAGAAACCTTCCTATTTGAATTTGACATCTTGTGTAGAAGCTACAACTAAGTGCAAGATGCCTAGATATTAAAACTCTTTCTTGCCACCCTCAAAGACTCTGCACTAAGATGGTTCATGGGGTTGGGAGAATCCAGTATTAGGTCTTGGGAAGCCATGCCATATATCTTTCTTAAGAAGTACCAGGACTACTGCAAGACCAAAGAGTCTCGTAATGACATCTTTAAAATCCAACATTTAGAAGACGAGACCCTTGAAGACTATATGGAAATATTTGGTTATATCTCCCAGAAGTCAAAATACCATGACCTCCCAAAGGATGCAATTAGGGCTCTTTTCCTTAAGAGAATTTCAGAAGAATATCTAGAGATGCTTAACCTGATGGCATCAGGTGATATTTCTCATAAACCATTTTCTGAGATATGTGAAATGTGTAACAATTTCTCAAGGAGTAAAGCCAAAACAGGAAAGAATGTTCAAGACCCTTACAATAGAAGCTTAAAACCAGTTAGTTCAGGTGGCATCACAAGAGCAGAGATAGGGAACCTTCTAGAAAATTTCAAGGCATACATCTTAATAACAATAGGTTCCCAATTGGACACTCGTAAAATAAAAAAGAAACAGGATGAGGAAAATGTAGCAATGAGCATATATTGCCCAAGGTGCAAGAGGAAGCATTCCTCAAGGAAATGCCCATTAGATAACATTTCAGTTTGTGGCTTCTGTACAGAAGACCATTCAACTGTGAAATGTCCATCCTTACCCAGTTTATTATCCATCTATAGGAGTGGAGATCCTGGGGAGTCTTCTTGTGCACCTAGGAGGCTATGGAAACCTAGAAGCCAACCCACATACCCAGATCTACAATCCCAAGTTCCACCATATTATCAACAACAACAACAATGGAACCCACCAGGTTGGAAAACTAGTCTACTCAGTACCAACATCCTTGGCTTCAAGGATGGAGAGGATGACACAATCAAGGAAACCCTCAAGCTCCACCTTTCCCTATGTTCAACTATCTTTATCCTTAGTTCCCATCGAACAATCTGCAGCTTCTGCCAGGATTTGTTCCACCACCTTTACCTCCTATTCCACAACAACAACCACTACAATATCAAAATGCAAGCTCCCCAAGACCAACACTATTCTTGACACAGCCAGTGCCAAACCCCAATAATAAGCCCCCTCAACCTCTTAACAATGTTGAGATGCAAGCCTTCCCAAAATATGTTATTACTCTTGTTCCATTACAAGAAATTCAACTAAGATCGGGAAAAGTTCTAGACAGGAAGAGACCTTCAGTAGTCATCTAGGAAAAAGAATAAGAAGAAACCCCCAAACAACCCACAGATGACACTAGCTGGGAAGATGTTATTATCCCGAAGAATCAAGAACTCAAGCTTCCCTGAAATGAACCTTCACAAATTACAAAGGTCCCTCCTTATCCAGACCGATTGGTAATCGAGAAACCTACCACTCGACCGAAATTTGACATTTTGAATGAATTGAAAAATATTTGTGTCAAGATTCCCCTTCTTCAAGCCATTAAAGACATTCCAATCTATAGTCAAATAATTGTGTATTAAGAAGCCAACTAGGAAGAAAAAGGACCCTCCTACAATACATTTGGTAGGAGGACTCTCTGAGTACATATCAAAGCAGCCAAAGCTAGCAAAGTATGGGAATCCGGGAAACCTCGTAGTGACCATAACCATTAATGAGGTCTCCATCGAAAACACTCTCATAGATCTAGGAGAAGCCATCAATGTTATGACTGCTACTACCTTGGAACAATTATAGTTACAACCTCTTCTTCGACCTACCCCAACCATTTTGGAATTAGTAGATAAGAGTAGGGTTATACCTGAAGGGATTTTAGATGATGTCATGGCTACTTTAGCCTCCTGGGAGTACCCAATATATTTCCTCTTCATTCATTCAAAGGATCCTACCAGAGGTCATCCCGTTATCTTGGGAAGACCTTGGTTAGCCACAACCAATGCATTTATTGGTTGTAGAAAAGGAGAAATGACCATCTCAAATGGTCTCTCTATCCGGAAGCTCACCATTTACCCTCCAACTCAACCTATTATGGAGAATCTATTGTGGCTTGAATGTCCATATGAGAATGAGGACTAGGAAGAACCCGTATTGCCAAGTGACCATGCATGGGCACTTCAAGAGAACACAACCGAAAATGTGATAAACCAATTCATTTCTGCTATCACATGTGTGGATTTTCCACAGTCTTTTCCCCAATTTGAGTACATGTTTGGGGAAGAATTTCAAGAACAATTGGATCCATCCATTTTGTCTTTGACATATTTTATTTTCGAGATAGATGAGTCTGCCATGTCTTATACTATGCCCTATGAGATTAGTCCAGGAAAAGTTTTACATATAAACTCCGGGCTAGATGCAGACCAACAAAAACAGTTAGTAGATATCCTTAAAGAACAATCAGGAGCATTTTCCCGGGAATACACTGACATGAAGGGTATACACCCTAACACATGCATCCATCATATATACACCCAGGGGAAAGTAACACTTGTTAGGCAACCCCAAAGAAGGATGAACCCAACACTCAAAGACATAGTCAAGGAGGAAATCCAAAAGTTGTTGAATGTCGGATTTATCTATCCCATCTCCGACATTAAGTGGGTATCCCCACTTGTAGTGGTCCCAAAGAAAGTGGCCGGGAAATGGAGAATTTGTGTTGATTTCCAGGAACTCAACAAAGCCACTCTGAAAGACTACTTTCCTCTTCCTTTCATTGACCAAGTTCTAGATACCTTGTCTGGAAAGAAATATTTTTCCTTTATAGATGGGTACAACGGGTACAATCAGATTCTTATAGCACCTGAGGACCAGGACAAGACTACCTTTACTTGTCCTTGGGGCACCTATGCCTATAGGGTCTTACCATTCGGATTGTGTAATGCTCTTGCCACTTTTCAATGAGCAGTACTAGGGATATTTTCCGATCTTATTCATGATTGTGTGGAGGTATATATGGATGACTTCACAGTCTATGGAAACACTTACTAGGAAGCCTTAGACAACTTAGAAAAAGTCTTCATCAGATGCCAGGAAATGAACCTATCTCTAAGTCATGAAAAATGAAAAATTTTGTTAACTGAAGGAGTGGTTCTAGGACATCATGTTTCATCTGAAGGGATAAAATTCGATCCTACAAAGATTGAGGTCATTGTTAGACTTCCACCCCCCAAGACTCAAAAAGAGGTGAGAAGATTTCTTGAACATGTCGTATATTACCGACGGTTTATTGAAAATTTTACAAAGATTGTTGCACCTATGTTTGGATTATTGATAAAAGATGTTGATTTTGTTTGGACTGAGCAGTGTCAAACTACCTTCGAAACCCTGAAAGCCAAGTTGTCTGTGGCACCAGTTCTTAGAAGGCCCAATTGGACTCTCCCATTTCATATATCCACTGATGCCTCTGACACTGCAATAGGAGGGGTATTAGGGTAGAAAGAGGACCAACAATCCTATGCCATTTATTTTGTAAGCAAGAACTTGTCCCATGCCGAGTTGAAATACACAGTCACTGAGAAAGAATTCTTGGTAGTTGTTCATGCTATTAACAAGTTTCGTTATTACATTACAGGTTATGAAGTATTTGTACACGCCGATCATTCAACCATTAGGTTCCTCATGAACAAACCTATAACTAGTGGTCGAGTGACTAGGTGGCTCTTGTTATTGCAAGAATTTAATATCACTGTGCTTGACTGACCTGGAAAGGATAATGTAGTAGCTGAATTTCTTTCCCAAATAAAAAATGAGGATTATGATATCCCTGTAGATGATAGTTTCCTAGATGAGCATCTTTTTTCCCTCTCTGTCAATACCCCATGGTTTGCGGATATGGAAAACTATCTATCTACTAGGAGGTTACTGTCTCATTTGTCACCTCATGAAAAGAAAAGAATTATTACACAGAGTGCTAATTACTCTTGGGTTGGTCATGATCTTTTTCGCACATGTCCTGATTTGATTATTCGTAGATGTGTCTGAGAGGATGAGGTACCTGAAATACTACGAATTTGTCATGATGGGCCATGTGGTGGCCATTTCTCTGACAAACGCACAACATATAAGGTATTACATTCATGTTACTATTGGCCTAGCATTTTCAAAGATGTTGCCAAGTATGTGAGAAGTTGTGATAGTTTCCAAAGGATAGGTAGGCCTACGTCAGCTGACGAAATGCCTTTGCATGCCCAAGTTATGATAGAACCCTTCGAAAAATGGGCCCTTGACTTTGTAGGACCAACTTCACCCATGTCTCGTAGGAAGAACTATATCTTGGTTTGTACGGACTATGTCACCAAATGGGTAGAGGCAAAATCCCTATTTAGGGCGACAAAGAAGTCTGTTGTAGAATTCATTTATGAAGACATCTTTACCCGCTTCAGTGTCCCTCATGAAATTGTTACCGACCAAGGAACTTAGTTCACTTCCAAGCTGATGAAAGAGCTAATAGAGAAATATGGGATTAAACATTGTAAATATTCTTCATACCACCCACAAGCCAATGGTTAGGTTGTTGGCAGGGCTTGCAATTTACAGAGGGAAGTTTGCACAGTTTGCACAGGACAAGACTTGTTTTTGTCATTAATGTCAAACTTTAAAATGCCAAAGGGGGAGTTTGTTGGTTAGTTTGCACAGACACCGTGGATCAGTTTGCACAGGCATGGTGGTTCCTAATTTGGAGATCAGCATGCCTCTTGACATACCGAAACCTGAAACTACGAAGAACCTAGGAGGTGAGACTTTGGTTATAACTCGAGGTCACATGTGAAATGAGCTTTGGAAGAGGAGTCAGCACCCTTAGCTTGAATTTCAAAGATAGGATATTGACCATCACATAACATATCATCCTAAGTGACGTCATTATGATATGTCACTCTGGGAGTTTCTATTTTAGGATTTTTGCATGGTAAGCAAAAACAACTCCAACATCACGAAGTCCTGAATGTCGAAATACCGAAAGGGACACACGTCACATGATCTACTGTTTCGAGACTTTTTGAATTGTTGGAGGTCATGAAGACCTAATGGCCAAAGTACCAAAACCTTAATAGCCATCCATTTCGATGAATGATTAATTCATGTCCATGGGATTAAGAATTGGAGGGGTAATATAAAAGTTGTATATGACTGTTGATCTATCCCCGAGAAGTTAACGAGAAACGTCCGATCTATGTCCACTAGATCAAATGTGAAGCCATTAGGTCATTTCGGGGATTGCAACTTGGAGTGTCGAAACACTTCATCACAGAAATGCCGAAATGCCGAAATGCGAAATGTTGAAATGCCGAAATACGGAACGATGAAATGTCGAAATGCGAAATGCTGAAATATGGAACGCTGAAATGCCAAAACGTGAAACGCCGAAATGCCAAAATGCGAAATGATTTTTTTGGCGTAGGCTGTGGTTACTGCCAGTGGTCATATGAGGAGAAGGATCTAGAGTAGCTAGGCTTTATTTCGGGTACTGGAAGTAGAAGAGTCAAAGAGACTCACGACAAAATTCCTGAATTGCGAATTGTGAAAGACTTTTATAAGTTAGGTTCGTGGTCATATCCAATGGGTATATGGTTTAAGAACAAGTGTCTTTCCAAAGCGCTTGAGCGGTTATTCTATGCTAAGTCAAAACAAATGTATGATCATTGAATGGTGTTGGTTAAATATCTAAATTGATCGTGTGGATGTTGTTCTTCTTGATGCCTTGGCCAATAATGATCACTATAAGGTAGTTATTCAATTATTGTAACTGAATATTCAAAGCCTAAGGGTTGTAGTGTACGCTTTGATTGTACAGAGTAAATATAAGTGAATTTTTGTGTGATGTATTTTTTTTAAGAATAGGGAATGGAATTAATGGTAGAGCTATAGCTCTAAAACACAGAGGATAAAAGTAAAATTTATTTCTGTAAATTGAGATGAACTGAAATAAAATTATACAGGGACAGTGAGAAGAAATGATGAAGATAGAACAAAGATTCAGGAGAGAAGACATATGCACGAATTGATAAATCTATGTGGTTTGGTCAAGAATGGATCCTGATATGAATATATAAACAGAGAGGATTTGAATGCTTAATATTTGACAGAGAAGATAAAGAGTTGGTTTGCAGGTTCTTAGTGACAGAGAAGGATTCCGGGGTGGTAGGGAGGAGCAAGGGGAGATTGTAAAAGTCTCTTGTACAAGTTGGTTCTTGTACATCTGGGAGTTGTAGATTCCATTCAGTAGGTGCTGAAGAAACAGAAGTAGCAACCTCATCTAGGTTGTAGCTTAGATAAAATAAGAATGTAAAGAGGAGTTGGAGCTTGCCTTTCATTCATAAGAAGAAGAGGTTTTTCCCTTTTGGGTTTCCTCATGAAAAATCAATGTGTCACTGTTTCATTTATATGATTGTATATTTATTGGTTAAATGTATTACTGCAAGTTAAATGTTAAAGACATGATTTATTAATTAATAAGTAATTTGCTTATAAAATGAAAGAAATTTTATACAACTGATTCACCCCTTCCCCTCTCAGTTGACTTATCTTGTTCAACAATTGGTATCAGAGCAGGTTACTTCAAGATATCAGTTTAACCACTGGAATTTTTTTATCATTCATAATGGATAAGAAGTCAGAATTTACAAAACATGTATTGCCTTTATTTGATGGTCATAATTATGCTTTTTGGAGTATTAGGATGAAGTTGTTTTTACAGACTCAAGGAGTAGATATCTGGCAGGCTGTACTCAATGAATATAAAACCCCAACAACCATTCCAATAGATACTACAGGTAAGAGACTCTATGAGAGTAATTCCAAAGCTATGTATGCAATAGTAGGAGGTCTAGCAGGGTCAGAATTTGTTAAAGTTATGCATTGTGCATCAACAAAAGAAATATGGGATAAATTGAAGGAGACACTAAGGTAAAGAGTGCTAAGCTACAATCATATAGAAGTCAATTTGAAAGTCTGAAAATGGAAGAATTTGAAGATATAGCTACCTGCTTTCTTCGTATTGATGAAGTAGTTAACACCATGAGAGGTCTAGGAGAAACAAATAATAATAATGTTATTGTGCAAAAGGTACTTAGATCACTTCTTGCAAGATTTGATTCAAAGATATCTGCATTATACGAAAGAACATATCTTGAAGCTTTAGAAATGGATGAATTACATTGTAATATACTAGATATAAAAAGTATGCAGAACATAAATAAAATGCTAGAAATGGAAGAATAACAGTAATATAACCAACATAATCTCCACAATAACAAAGAAATGATATAAGAACAACAACAGAAATAACACTTTGATTTAGAAAGCAATGTTCACAGGCCTCTTCGCAGGGGCAACCTCCAGTCAAGCATCTCTCTGTTACAATAATCTCCAAGATAGGGTTTTCATACCCTCGACTCCTATTTATACTAAATATGTCTATCAAAAGAAGCATCTAGAGGAAGATCCTTCTAGAATTGGAAGCTTCTATTAGGTCTTCTTACATCTGCCTTATTCTATTTTATTGAAAGGCCTTATTAATATTTACCTTTATTACATCCGAATATATTGTTCTACCTATGTGTGGGTTAGGACCCTAACATGTCCACCCTCTTAAAAAAAACCATGTCCTCAAGGCTTGAGATGTGGAAATTACTGCAGAATGGTAGTTGGTTCCCAAGTGGCATCTACTAGAGTTGTATCTTTCCACTAGACTAGCACTTCCTTGATGGTTCTCTGATGCAGGCGACGCTCACGTTGGTCCAAAACTACTTCTGGCTGTAGCCAAATGGATCCTTCTTCAGCTAACTTGGGAAGGTTGGTTTGAATTTGGTGTTGGATTACTGAGAGGGGGGGTGAATCAGTAATAGCGTAATTATAATCCTTTTTCTTCAAATGTTATATCAATGTAGAATTATTATCCAATAATGAGCAATAATAAGTAAACAATCACACACATACACAGTACACCAGTGTTTTACTTGGAAACCCAAATCGAGAGAAAACCACATAATGCTTTTTCTTATATGTCTTGAAGAATCACATTCATTGGAAGCACCAAATTCCTTTGTTTTCCAATTGCAACTGGAAGGAGGCTCCAACCCCCTAGTTTCTCAGGCTACAACCTGAGCTAAGCTCCAACTCCCCAAATCTCTGGCTACAACCAGAAGGAGGCTACAACCCCCAATGTTCTCCGGCTACAACCGGAATGTGGCTACAACCACCTGTCCTTGCCCCATCCTGCCACCCTGAAGTAGAAGTAGAATGATGGAACCATAGTCACACTATCACTGTGAGATATACTATTGTAAACCTGTACCAATAAATCTAAACCATGCATCGACCATGCATCAACATGTACCTCAACCTGTAATCAACCTGTACCATAAACAAGTGCATCGACCATGCACCAACTTGTAATGAAACTGTACCATAAACAAGTGCATCAATCATGCACCAACCTGTAATCAACCTGTACCATAAACAAGTGCATCCAACTATGTACCAAGTATGTTCCAATCATGTGTCAACTACTCATGAATATGTACCAACATAATCAACTATACACCTCAACCATGTACTCAACATGTGCCACAACCAAAAGCTCTCATCAATTTTATCATCCAAATATGATTTGTAGCTCTATAATAGACCTATTGTATATGATCACATTCATATAAACCCTCCTTAACTTTAAAAACAAGAGACTAGCATTTTCATCAAACTTTTCTTTAGTCTCACATGCCTAGTTTTGGATTAGTCAACAACACTAACTTGAAGTAATCATAACTTTGAACCTATAATGTATAAATATATGAAACTTATACACAATGTTCCTCAGTGTTTTTAATGAAATTCCTCCAAGTTTCACTACTTGGAACCTCTCATAAAAGGAGTTATAGAAAAAAGACATACCTTGCTGAATTCTATCTTATTCTAGAGAGCGACCTTGTAGAGCATGCCCCACACAAAATTTTTGATGAATTGATCTAAAAATGTTACACAGTATAAAATAGACTACACACTAACCAACACATTTTGTCTCACTAAATGTTTATCTTTTATGGAGAAGTTATGACGTTTTTACCCGAAACACCTGATTTTGACTAGTTTCAGGACTGGCCACAAACCCTATTTTCCACGGAGTGTAACTCCAAAAATACAACGACCCACAATATTAATTTTTTACCACAAATACTTGGATATGTTTTCTCACTGGCACAACAATTTCAGGATCTGAATAATTATAGAAAAAAAGTTATAGCGAAAATGGTGAGATGACCTGTAAATAACATACCTTAGAAATCACCATCAAAAGAATTTATCCTTCCTTGCATTTCGGCCTTCTTTTCTTCACTTCCCTCAGAATTTCAGCTTATATATCCTTGGTTACCTCAGAAACATATATATATTCAATATTCTCAAGTGTGATTCAAATGAGAGAGCCTTGCCTCTTATCTATGCTCTCCAAGTAGCTTCCTTAAAAACATCTTCTAGGTCACTTGGCCCACTTTCTTTATTTTAGGGTTGGGTCCACTTCTAATTTCTCCATTAAATTTATTATTGAAATAATTTATTTTGTATTCACTTTGAATTATAATACACT
>ML845063.1:27024-37050 GCA_009831015.1 Picea engelmannii
TCTGATGGAACCTGCTTTGATACCAATTGTTGGATTAGTGAGAGGGGGGGTGAATCAGTAATAGCATAATTATAATCTTTTTTCTTCAAATGTTATATCAATGTAGAATTATTATCCAATAATGAGCAGTAATAAATAAACAATCACACACATACACAGTACACCAGTGTTTTACGTGGAAACCCAAATCGAGAGAAAACCACATAATGATATTTCTTATATGTCTTGAAGAATCACATTCATTGGAAGCACCAACTTCCTTTGTTTTTCAGCTGCAACTGGAAGGAGGATCCAACCCCGTAGTTTCTCAGGCTATAACTTGAGGGAAGCTCCAACTCCCCAAATCTCTGGCTACAACCAAAAGGAGGCTACAACCCCCAATGTTCTCCGGCTACAACCAGAAGGTGGCTACAACCACCTGTCCTTGCCCCGTCCTGCCACCCTAAAGTAGAAGTAGAATTATGGAACCAGTGTCACACTATCACTGTGAGATATACTGATGTAAACATGTACCAATAAATCTGAACCATTCATCAACCATGCATCAACCTATACCTCAACCTGTAATCAACCTGTACCATAAACAAGTGCATCAACCATGCACCAACCTATAATCAACATGTACCATAAACAAGTGCATCAACCATGCACCAACCTGTAATCAACCTGTACCATAAACAAGTGCATCCAACCATGTACCAAGTATTTTCCAATCATGTCTCAACTACTCATCAATTATGACTCATCAATATGTACCAACATCATCAACTATACACCTCAACCATGTACTCAACATGTGCCACAAACAAAAGCCCTCATCAATTTTATCAACCAAATATGATTTGTAGCTCTATAATAGACCTATTTTATATGATCACATTCCTACAAACCTTCCTTAACTTTGAAAACAAGAGACTAGCATTTTCATCAAACTTTTCTTTAGTCTCACATGCCTAGTTTTGGATTAGTCAACAACCCTAACTTGAAGTAATCATAACTTTGAACCTGTAATGTATGAAGATCTGAAATTGATACAAAATTTTCTTCAGTGTGTTTGATGAAATTCCTCCAAGTGTCACTACTTGAAACTTCTCATAAAAGGATTTATAGCAAAAATGACATACCTTGCTGAATTATGGCTTATTCTAGAGAGCGACCTTGTAGAGCATGCCCTGCACAACATATTTAATGAATTGATCTGAAAATGTTACACAGAATACTAGAGATTGTACCCTAACCAACACATGTGTTCTCACTAAATTTTTATCTGTCATGAAGAAGTTATGATGTGTTTACCCGAAACACCTAATTTTTACTAGTTTCAAGACTGACCACAAACCCTATTTTCCACGTAGTGTAACTCCCAAAATACAACGAACCACAAGATGAATTTTTTACCACAGATACTTGGATATGTTTTATCACTTTCATAGCAATTTAAAGATCAAAATAATTATAGAAAAAAAATTATAGTGAAAATGGTGAGATGACCTATAAATAACATACCTTAGAAAGCACCATCAAAATAATTTATTCTTCCTTACATTTCGACCGTCTTTTCTTCACTTTCCTCGGAATTTCGGCTTAGATATCCATAGTTAACTCAAACACATATAGATATTCAATATTTTCAAGTGTGATTCAAATGAGAGAGCCTTGCCTCATATTTATACTCTCCAAGTAGCTTCCTTAAAAACATCTTCTAGGTCACTTGGCCACTTTCCTTATTTTAGGGTTGGGTCCACTTCTAATTTCTCCATTAAATTTATTATTGAAATAATTTATTTTGTATTCACTTTGAATTATAATACATACATCACTTCACTTTATTATTTACCTTTTAAAATCTCATAAACCACTTTGATTACTTTGATCTTTTGGGGCTTCTAGATGACATATGAGGGTCCTCCAACTTCGTAAGGCCATAATTCTCAAACCGTGAGGAGTTACGTGACGTTCTACATACCACCAAAAATGGAATGACATGTACTATCCATATAGAATAGTATTATTTGAAAAGATATCATAACTCATACCATTACCCATCAAACAAACTTGGGTCCATTACCCAAACCCGGGGTCTCCAACTTCTCATGGCCATAACTCTCTAACTGTGAAGAATTATGTGATGTTCCACATACCACTAGAAATGACATGAAAAGAACTATCCATATAGGATATTTTCCCTGAAAAATTCACTTTCCTTCATCTCATTATTCCACAATTAATCATGGGTTCTCTTACTCCACAAAGCGTCTTCCCATGAGGGCTTTCACCATAAGGGGACCACTTTGGAGTTCATCCATATTTACTTCTTATAAACCATGAAAAAACAATAATGAGTCATATTTACATCAAACACTATTGGGTCCATTACCCAAACCTTTTTTCTACGGGTCTTTATTCAAGGGTTGACATCAATGACAACCAACCTTAATCAACATTTGGCACCTAGTTCCAATCACCTTCGTTAAGCATAAAACATGAAAAACAAGATGTAGCTTCGAATGAATGGGCAAATCTAACTAATAGGCTACTTTTCCCACACGCTTGAGAATTGTATAAGGACCATAAAATTTGGGCGCTAGCTTCTGACAATGCTCAGCCTTGAGGGAAGTTCGCCTGTAAGGTTGCAGTCATAGAAACACCTGATCCCCTTCTGCAAATTGGCATTCACAACGACCTTGATCTTCTTGTTGCTTCATGTGATTCTGTGTTATGGCCAAGTTCTCTTTGAGGGTATGGAGAATGGCCTCTCGAACTGTAAGTGTTTGATCAACCGCATGGACCTTCGAGGTACCTAGTAAGTATGAGAGAACTGAAGGTGGCTTCTGTCCATATACTGCTTCAAAAGGAGTCATGTGTGTAGCTGTATGGTAGGAAGTTTTGTACCACCATTCAAATAGGGGTAACGATTGAGCCCACTGATTTTTCTTTTG
Source organism: Picea engelmannii (assembly GCA_009831015.1). NCBI lineage: Eukaryota > Viridiplantae > Streptophyta > Pinopsida > Pinales > Pinaceae > Picea > Picea engelmannii. The sequence goes on from ML845063.1 coordinate 29,964, forward strand.
AGAGGCAAAACACCTCAGATATGTGTCCAAACTCTTGTTGACAACTTTTGTTTGACCATCAGTCTGGGATGATAAGTTGTGTTGAGATGTAATTGGGTTCCCTATAGCTTGAATAGTTCTTGCCAAAAATTGCTTGTGAAAGTTTGGCCATGATCATAAACAATAGATTGCAGCATGCCATGAATATTGAAGACTTGGTCCATGAAAATTTGAGCCACCGTGGATGTTATAAACGAGTGTTGAAGAGCGCAAAAATGAGCATACTTGGAAAGGCGATCAACAACCACCATTATGACTGATTTATTTCCCGATTTGGGTAAGTCGATAATAAATTCCATAGAGATATCCTTCCAAATAGTAGGTGGAATTGGAAGCAGTTTTAGTGTGCCCAGAGATTTGACTATTTCTCCCTTTTTGTTTTGACACACATCACATTCAGTGAAAAATTACAGATGTCCTATTTCGTATCATCCCAAAAAAAATAACGTTTGACCCTGTCATAGGTTTTGGTGAACCCGGAGTGCCCCGCTGTGGGTGTAGCATGAAGCTTAGAAAGTACCGTGGATTTAAGATTTGATTGTTTACTTAAATAAAAACAGACTTTGTATCGAAGCTCATCATGGAGCCAAGAATACCTTGGGGAAGCCAGAGCATTGGACTGCAATTGCTAGATCAAATGCGAAATTTTGGGATCTTGTAGCCATTCTTGGCAAACAACATGGAGCCAATATGGTACAATGAAGGAAAGGGAAAAAAGGGATCCTTCATCTTCATATTTTCGGGAAAGTGCATCCACCACCACATTGTCTTTACCTTTCTTGTAAATGATCTCATAATCATATCGAAATATCTTAGTCACCCATTTTTGTTTCTCCAGGGAGGAAATGCATTTTTCCAGAAAATACTTGAGGCTTTGATGGTCGATCTTAATTTGGAAACGTTGCCCCAATAGATAAGGGCGCCACAGATCAACGACATGCAAAATAGCCATCATTTCCTTTTCATATATGGATTTGCCCAGATTCCTTTCAGATAGTTTCTTGCTGGTAAAGGCCAAAGGTTGACCCTCTTGCATAAGGACAACACCAATTACTTTCCCTGAGGCATCACATTCCAACACAAAGGTCTTTTTGAAATCAGGAAGGGCCATAACTAGAGTGGTGCACATGGCCATATTCAAGGTTTGAAAATATTGAGTAGTGGTTAGAGTCCAAGTGAAAGAGTTCTTTTTTAGGAGAGCAGTGAGAGGTGATGCAATCTTTCCATAATTCTTAACAAACTTGAGATAATACCCTGTTAAGCCCAGAAATCCTCGCAAGATTTTGAGAGTTTTTGGGTGCGGCCAGTCTTGCATAGCTTCAATCTTTTTCAGATCCACTCTGATGCCATCCTTGCCAACCAGATGACCCAAGTATTCTACTTTTAAGGCACCAAACGAACATTTAGATTGTTTTAGGAAAAGTTGGTGCTGAGAGAGTAGATGGAGAACTTGATCCACATGAGTAAGATGGTTTATCCAGGTTTTGCTATAAATGAGGATATCATCAAAGAAAACTAAGACAAAATGACGGAGAAAAGGACGAAAGACATGATTCATGAGGCTTTGGAAGGTGGAGGGGTAATTACACATGCCAAAGGGCATGACCAAAAACTCATAGTGGCCCTCATGAGTTCTAAAGGAAGACTTGGGAATGTTTGCCTCTTTCATACATATCTGGTGGTAGCCCGAGAGAAGATCAAGTTTAGTAAAGAATTGGGTGCCACTCAATTCATCCAAGAGGTCATCAATGACAGTAATGGGAAATTTGTCTTTAATGGTCAGTTTTTTGAGGGCGCGGAAGTCAGGACACATTCACCAAGAACCTTCTTTCTTTAGGACCATGACTACAAGAGAAGATTAGGGGCTCGTACTAGGGCGGATAACGCCTACATTAAGGAGTTCCTTGACCATTTTCTCAATTTTAATTTTTTGTGAAAGGGGGTGGCGATACAGATGGATATTGGGAGGAAGGCTTCCGGGTACAAGGGGAATGGAATGATCATGAACACCATGGGAAGGAAGGAGTCCTTGGGGAGTGGAAAATGCCATTTTCTATTTAGAAAGGAGGGCTTGAAGGTCTTGCGGCACCAAGGGTGTCTTTGTTGCTTGTATGGCATGGAGTTGGGCAATAACACCAGAATGACCTTTTTTTAGCATGTTTTCCATGCGATGAGAACTAATGATCTCAGGTGAACCAATGGTGATGCCTTGGAATTTATATTGGTGACCCTCCTGGTCGAATTGCATGGTTAATTTCTTAAAATCCATGAGAATGGCACCCAAAGTCCTTAGCCAGTCTGCACCCAACACAATGTCATAACCGCCCATGTTGATAGCAAATATATGGGATTGTAGGTGGTAGTCACTGATTTGGAGATGCACATTTTCACAGTGTCCTCCACATTTCATGGAACCACCATTGGCAATCATGATTTGGAAATTGTTGATAGCATGGATGTAGCAATGAGTTTCTTGGGAAATGCGGCGATGAATAAAATTATGGGTGCTTCCACTATCAACCAGAATGATGACCTTTCGATGCTTGATGTAACCGATTAACTTGAGGGTTTGGGGAGCGGAGAGTCCAGTGAGAGCATTGAGGGAAATGATCGATTCCACTTTGGGAGGGTTTGAGGGAGGGGTTATGTCAATGGTTTCAGGTGACTCAGACATAAGGGGAGTTTCAACATCCTCTTCCAAAATATCCTCGGAGATGGCCATAAAAATATTTTGTTCCTTACACTTGTGACCCGAGAAATATTTGTCATCACAATTATAACAAATGCCTTTGCGTTTGCGTTTATCCATTTCATCCCTGGTCAATTTTTGGATCTTTAGTGGGGCGGAGAGAGTAGTGGGATTTACGGGTTTAGGGCGAGGGATAAAGGAGGGTTTTCGGTTTTGAGAAGATACAACTTGTTGTGATTCTTTAGCTCTTTTAGTAGCCTCCACCCAACTCGAAGGTCAATCCATGAGGACATGTGCCCGAATCTCATCCTTGATGCCACTGATAAAACACTCTCGAAAAAAGGCATCAGTCATGCCCTGTGTTTGAAAAGCCAGGCGCTCAAAGGCAACTATAAAGTCTTCCACAGTTCCTAATTGTTTCAACTTTGTCAAATGGCCCAAATGGTTGGTGTTAGTGTCAAAGTGTTCATAAAGATCAGCCACAAAGTGTGTCCAAGCAATATACCCTTGACAGGAAGTTTTTCTCCATTTCCACCATTGCCAACATTCTTGATCTAGATGTAGAACACTATACTGGAGTTTGGCCAAGTCATTTGTAATGCCATATAAAGAGAACTAATGTTCCATTTGGGTTACCCACCCAGTGGGGTCCGATCCATCAAATTTGGTCACATCCACCCGCGGAAGGCGTAGGTCACATTGAAAGTGATGGTGCTGAAAGTTATGGGAAAGAGAGGAATGTTCACCGTCAATATGTGGAGGTGATTCAGAGGAAGGGTTATCTATAGGGATTTTCAGTTTGGTGTAGAATGATGAAAAGAAAGATTCAAGCTGGGTGGTCAGTTCTTGTTTGACTTCCTCCATTGAGGACTGCATGGTTGTATTGATGGTTGCAACATTGGCACTGAGTTGTTTCACTTCTTGTTGGGTCTTGGTGAGACTAGATTGCAAGGTATTGAAACGAACTTCCAATTCTTGGCTACGGGTATGGGCCATGAAGACGAGGGAACCGAAAGGGGGTGAGTGGGGTCAAAACATTTTGCCAAAAAATGATATGTATGAAAGTGATAAGGGAGAAGAGGTGAATCCAATGGAATAGGTCTCAAATAATGGTGAAACATTTTCTAGACCTTTTTTTTTTTTTTTTTACACTTGCGGAGTTATACTCTGGTCTGAAGAATATTGTAAAGATGAAATCCCCAAATGCTTAACTAGAAAGAAAAGTGTAGTGATTTGGCAGCCCGAGCACAATTGCGCAATAATAGATCTTGTTTGTTACAATGTGTTTATGTTTCTGTCCCCCAAGGATTGGGTATTCAAGGGTTCTACAGAAAAGGGTTTTCCCTGTGCTATATCTCTTTGATATACGTGCAGGGTCCAACAGTAGTACTCGGCCCAATATTTCAGGGCACTAACTAAGGAGGATAGACCGTATCCTTAGTTGTACTACCCAACTACCAAGGTACTAGAGAGTATCTTCCCAAGTGTTGTTCTCGGTGGCACTATAGCAGTCAGGTGACCAATCGGTTTGTCTAAAGAGGGTTTTAGGAAATCTAGGTCGATTCGTACATAGGTGTTGTCTGATGCGCTACCACTCAAAGGGGTACCAACAGGGGTTACAAGGGTGGCCAACAGATGTGCGCTTAAGAACCACTTGTATTTCCTGTGTGTATGAATCCCTCAACCGTGGTTTTATGTGCATAAAGGTAGATCTTTGTGGCTTAAAGATGTTGAAATATGTCTCTACCCTAAAAAAAAAATTACCCACAATTTCTGCCAAGGAAAGTGCTCTGATACCACTTGTAATATACCAGATATAAAAAGTATGCAGAACAGAAATAAAATGCTAGAAATGGAAGAATAACAGTAATATAACCATCATAATCTCCACAATAACATAGAAATGATATAAGAACAACAACATAAATAACACTTTGATTCAGAAAGCAATGTTCAGAGGCCTCTTCGAGGGGGCAACCTCCAGTCGAGCAATGCTCTATTACAATAATATCCAAGTTGGGGTTCTCATACCCTCAACTCTTATTTATACTAAATATGTCTATCAAAAGAAGCATCTAGAGGAAGATCCTTCTAGAATACTCTATTAGGTCTTCTTACATCCGCCTTATTCTATTTTATTGAAAGGCCTTATTAATATTGACCTTTATTACATCTGAATATATTTTTCTACCTATGTGCAGGTTAGGACCCTAACATACATGGAATACTAAAAGCATATGAGTTGAGAACCTCTGGTGAGAATTCTTTCAGGAAAGAAGTAGCTTTCAAGGTAGCAAAGAAAGATAATAAAAAGGTTGAATCAGAAATCAATAGTCATGAGGAGTCAGAAGGTGATGTGGAAGAAGCAAATTTTGTTAAAAATATAAAAAGAGGTACTGGAAAGTATAAAGGTAAGCTTCCTCTGAAATGTTCTGGTTGTGGTAGAATAGGACATTTTGCTTCTAAGTTTCCTTACAATAAGCATACTGATAATCAAGAAGACAGTGATAGAAAACCTAAGGAATTCAAGAATAGACATAAGAAGTTTTTTCAAAGAAATACTTACAAAACGAAAAGCCTGTATATAAAATATGACAGTGATATTTCAGAATTTGATGAGAATGATGACAGTTCAGATGTACAAATTTTTATGGCTATAAAAAAACAAGATGATTAGTCTAGTGAAGAAGAAGACGGTGAAGTTGATCTAGAAGTTGAACTGGTAAGTGATTTAAGTGAATTAAGAAAAGTGAGAAGAGAATGAAAACATTTTAAAAGAGAAATTGATAATCTAGAATTTGAATTATAGAAATCAAATGGTTTGATTGAGAGCACTGAAATCATGGTAGTTGACTTAAAACTTAAAATAGAAGAGGCTAGAGTGATTGAAGAATCTCTAACTAAAATGTTTGTAGAGAAGGATAAGAAAAATTAAGGTTTAAAAATTGAAGTAGTCTCATTAAGAAATAAAGTAGAAGAAAATAACATGAATCATAGTTCTCAAGTGTTGGATCAAATTATTAGTAGTCAAAGATCAACATATGATAAGACTGGAATTGGTTATAAATCTGCAGTAAATAATGGATGTTCTAGTTCAAGTGTTGAGAAAGAAGGTACAGAGGATAATCATGAGAAAATTAATAGCAATAAGATGGAATCAAAAAGGCAAGACGAAAATCAGGCTTCAACAATGCATAGAAGAAGTTATGGAAGACATCAAAACAGGTTTGAAAGCCATTATTTCTTTTGTTATAAGTATGGACATAAGGATGCATTTTGCAATAGTTTTTCAAGAAAGATAAATGCACATAATAGTCATGAAAGGTCTAATTTTGAATATGGAAGAGGACATGGTAAAACTAGTCAAAACAATATAAACTACTCTTACAACATATTTGACACCTTAAGATATGAAACATAATGTTATAAGTGTAACAACTTTGGGCATGTGTCAAGAAATTGTCCTATGAGTTTTCAAAAATTTAATGAACCCACTTACATAGATCTGAAAACCAATTATTGGAAAAAGAAAAGTGAAAATCTGAACACTGAACACTGAAAAATGCATTATAGCTCTACAAGAAAAACATAAAGTAAAATGGGTTGTGGATAGTGGATGTTCAAAGCATATGACAAGTAGAAAACAACTCTTTTTTGAACTAGATGAAGGAAAAGAAGGTACAGTCACCTTTGGAAATGATCAATCAACTAGGATAGTTGGAAGAGGAACTGTATATCTAAACAACAGGAAAATCATGGCTGAAAATGTCTTATTGGTTGAGGAAATGGAACATAACTTATTAAGTGTAAGTCAAACTTATGATAAATGTCTTTTTATGATTTTTGATTCAAAAGGATGTCAAATCAGGGATATAAAATCAAACAAATTAGCTGGAACAACCACAAGAACTTCAAGCAACATTTGCATACTAGATGAAGAAAAAGAAAAATGTTATCTTGGGAGTGAAGATGAAAGTTGGTTGTGGAACAAAAGACTTGGACACATTAACTTTGAAAATCTGATTCAGTTCAATAAAAAGGAAGTAATAAGAGATTTACCTATTGTTCAAGGATGAATTCATGAGTGCAGACACAGACCAATCTCCCCAGATCCACCTGGATCTGGAACAAACTGTGACAGAATACTACTCTTTCCCTAGTTCTAAAATATTGAATGGGCAAGAGAAAAAGGATGATGTACTTACTTTATGAAAGATCTCCTTATCTCTGTTGATCCTCACTCTGCTACAATGCTCTTGCGTCGTCCAATCACAACAACACAAACCAATCACAGCAAAGACATTAATATATTCAAAACTCTAGACTATACATGTGATCAAGGAATCATGTAATAAGATG
>ML845066.1:0-21574 GCA_009831015.1 Picea engelmannii
TAACTACACCCCTAGCAACTTGCACAACTCAAATCTAAAGTATAATACAACCTTGGGTTACTTTTTACAAACATGTTGTGCATTTCAAGGGTTTTACTAGGCATCTCCTGCCTATTTTTTCATAGAAGAGTCTTTTATGACTAAAAATGCAAAACTAACCTTGGTTTCTCTCACAACCCACCATCATCTGATTCATCAAAATGTCATGAATCTTTGTGCATAGAAATCATCTTTTTTGGAGTGAAAATGCACTACTAATTGTACAAACATCTTATAAATATTATAATCATCAATTCACAACTTAAATCCTAAATTAGGGAGCCTTATCCAACTTTGGGCATGCATTTTCATATAACCAACTTTAACGATTTATCCCTTTGGTTTCACAAGGAAATGTTTAGCCTGTATTCACATTAAGTAGGTTTATGTATGCAAATTCCAATAAAAGTTCACAGACAAGTGTAAAATCACAAACTACAACTTCTACAAGTTGAACCACTCAATTAGGGTCAAAATTGAGACTAGGGCATGCATTTTACTCCGAGAGATATTTTCCTTCAAATTAACATGAAATACCAAATCTAGGTGCATGAAAGAAACCTCTCATGTTCTTGAATTTAACTTTAAATGACATATGTAAATTTACAATATATCTAACTCCATATTACAACCCATAAAACAAATTTTGGAGCTACACGGGAGCTTGGGCGTGCATTTTAATTTTGTTAGTTAGTACAATTTCGACCTTGCAAATTACAAGGAAAACTTTGTCTCTTTTTCACAACAACCCTTCTTAAACTTGCAGTTGAAAAATTAACAACATGAACAAGTCTACTATGATTAACAACACCCCAACAACCTGCACAACTCAAATCTAAGGTATAATACAACCTTGGGTTACTTTTTACAAACAGGTTGTGCATTTTGAAGGTTTTACTAGGAATCTCTTGCCTATTTTTGCATAGAAGAGTATTTTTATGACTGAAAATGAAATTTGACCTTGGTTTCTCTCAGAACCCTCCATCCTCTGATTACTCGAAATGTTGTGAATCTTTGTGCATAGAAATCATCCTTTTTGGAGTGTAAATGCACTACTAATTGTACAAACAAGTTATAAATATTGTAATCATCAATTTACAACTTAAATCCTAAATTATGGAGTCTTATTCAACTTTGGGCATGCAGTTTTGTATAGCCAACTTTAGAAATTTGGCCCTTTGGTTTTACAAGAAAATTTTTAGCCTTTATGCACATCAAGTAGGTTTATGTCTGAAAATTCCAATATAAGTTTATAGAAAAGTGTAAAATAAAAAACTACACCTTATGCAAGTTGAACCACTCAATTTGGTTCAAAATTGAGACTACGACATGCATTTTACTCTAAGGTAGTTTTGCCTTCAAATTTACATAAAATACCAAATTTCGATGCATGAAAGAAACCTATCATGTTCTTCAATTAACTTTTAGATGACATAGGTAAATTGACCATATATATAACTCCATCTTACAATGTATAAAAGAATTTTTAGAGCTACAAGGAAGCTAGGGAATGCATTTTAATTTTGTCACTTAGTATAGTTTTGACCTTGCAAATTACAAGGAAAACTTTGTCACTTTTGCACAACAACCCTTTTTAAACTTGTAATTGCAAAATAAACAACATGAATAGGTCTACTACGATAAACCACACCCCCATCAACTTGCACATCCAAAATATAAGGTATAATACAACCTTGAGTTACTTTTTCCAAACAAGTTGTGCATTTCGAGGGGTTTACAAGGCATCTCTTTCCTATTTTTGCACAACAGAGTCTTTTATGACTGAAAATGAAAAATGGACCTCAGTTTCTCTCATAAGCCACTTTAACAATTTTTCCCTTTTGTTTTACAAGGAATGTTTTAGCTTTTATGCACATCATGTAGGTTTTTGTCTGAAAATTCCAATATAAATTTATAGACATGTCTAAAATTATAAAATACACCTTCTACAAGTTGAACCACTCCATTTGGGTCAAAATTGAGACCAGGTCATGCATTGTACTCTAAGGCAGTTTTGTCTTCAAATTTACATGAAATATCAAATCTAGGTGCATGAAAGCAATCTATCATGTTCTTTAAATAAACTTTAGATGACATAGGTAAATTTACCATATATCTAACTCCATCTTACAACTTATCAATCAGTTTTTGGAGATACAGGAAAGCTTGGGCGTGCAGTTTAATTTGGTCACTTAGTATAGTTTCAACCTTCCAAATTATAAGGAAAACTGTCTCTTTTGCATAGAATCGATTTTTAAACTTTAAATTGAAAAATTAACAAATGAATAGGTACAATATGATGAACCACACCCCCAACAACTTGCACAACTCAAATCTAAGTTATAATACAACCTTTCCTTACATGTTACAAACATGTTGTGCATTCCTATCGTTTTACTAGGCATCTTTGTTGTTATGAATATGGAACCTACATGTATGAAGTAAGCATATGGTCTGTAAAAAAAAATTGTTCATGCAAATGACAATACATACATAGGCTACAATGGTAATTTTCATACCATGACCATTCATAATCCTATATATATATATATATATATATATATATATAGTCTTAAAATGCATGATGTATATATGTTGTTGTGTCCTTAGAATTCGGTGAGGGTGAAACATACATTTTGGTTTGGGGTTACATGCATGAACTAATATGTATTTTTTCATATACAACTCTGAAATGCTTTATAGTGATAGATGATAGATTAATGATTCCACAAGTGAAATACTGTTGTTGTGGAGTATTATTGTATATGAACATACCCACTAAGGTATTTATGCAAGAACACTTGCATATTTCTATTTAATACTATATATATACTCTTAAATAGAAATATGCAAGTACTATCGAGTATGTTCATATACAATAATCAACAATATTTCACTTGTGGAATCATTGATCTATCATCTATCAATATAAATCTTTTCAGAGTTGTATATGCAAAAATACATATTAGTTCATGCATGTAACCCCAAACCAAACTATATATTTCACCCTCACCAAATTCTAGGGACACAACAACATATATACATCCTACGTTTTTCCCTAATAGGGCATTCACTTTCCTCAATGTCATGTTTTCATAAAATTTCACAAGGACAATGTGCATAATGTGCATAATGTGCATAATTTCATGTTAGGTAGCATACTTGAATAATGTGCACAATTTCATGAAATTTCATGTTAGGTAGCTTTAATTTTATGATTTGGATTTTTATATCTTATCTAAAGTAGGATTTTATATATGCAAATAGATCTAGGGTTTGGTTTAAATCCATAACCATTTGACTTGAGGCTTAACCCACAACTATGGAGCTTAAGGGGGATTTATCCACCCTTGTGACCAAAACCCCTTAACAAAGTGCATTATTTGAGTGTTTGTTTTCTTGGGTTACCTAGTGATTTTGGTTTTATAGAAGTCAAAATATATTATACTACAACTAATATTTTAGATTCGCTGATAAAGTTCAAATTTCATGGGAAATAGATATCAAAAACCTCAAGTAAATGACGTCAATTTTTTAAATTTTCATTAAACATGAATTTTCAAAATTTCCATATTGAAGTGGTAATTGGCTTAAGTGTGTACCAATTATGTTTGTTTTACCCTACCCAATATTAAGGCAGTTGATCCTTAATGGAACAACAAAAATTCTATGTAGTCTATTTACCTTTATGTTGGGCTCTAAAGATGTCTAAAAACAACCTTAGTTTAACATTAATTTATCAACCCGAGGATTCATCTTTTATCTCAAAGAATATCGGCAAAGTCTATGCAGATAGCTTGTAGAGGCTAAAATCGTGTAGTGAAAGCAAATATGAGTTTATCAACAATCAAGTTCCTCAAACATTCATTAAAGATTCTAGGAATTGAAATCTAAAGCTGTGCAATGGAAAGAAACTAATTAATCTATTGAATTCATTTTAAGAGCAGTAATTGAATCTAGATAAAGACTTGCAGAAAAGACTACTATTATGAATCAAATTGTTGGAAAGAAAAAGACGAATTACTCTATCTATAGAAAGAAACAGAGACTGTAATCTAGTCGAAAAGAGGCAACAATTGTATTTCTATTGAAAGGAACAACGACTATATTCTAATGGAAAGGAACAACAAATGTAAACTAAGTAAAAGGAACAACAAATATAAACTAAGTGAAAGGGACAACAAATGTAAAATAAGTGAAAGGAACAACAAACATGAACTTATGAGGAACTGTCATGCATCAAATCTCAGTAATAGGAATTGGAACAACAATCATCTAACACTTCAGGGAATATCTATCTCTTGCAATTGACACGAAATTATCAACGCACTTATGCATTCATTTAACTATTGTAAAAGAGAATCGAATCACAAAACAGAAATTGAACTGATACAATTACAGGTCGAACAGTAGCTCCTTCACACTGGGCCCTTGGTCCTTAGAAGCACTGCTAATTGAAATTCAGTATATAGAAATGATAAAACCGCTCGAAGCTTCTATTGATTTCATAGCCGGTACAACATTTTACAAAAACTGCTAACGCATAGCATTTCTAAGTTCTGAGTTCTTTGGTGTAATTCTTCTTCTTTCTTTCAATATCTATTTACCCCTTATATATTACAATAATCTGGGTAATTAATCTATCCTGAGGATTGAGAGATCCTCAGGATTGCTTTACTATTACAATATAAGCAACTCGATCATCTTCAAAACTACCTTGCACCATAAAGCCTTTAACCTCCAATAACTTGTGCATCTTCAAGATTTCCTTTGCTATCTTGGGTTTGACAATATTTAACCAATCCTGTAATAAAACCAGACAATTCCAATCATATTTAGGATCTATGTAATCTAACTTCAACAATAACGCTAAAGAGTATATTATTCATTTTCTGTTCTATTTGCTCCTAAATAATCGAAAAGTCAATCAAGATGATATCATGAAATGTGGGAAAAAGGAAGATATTTATACCTTTTTCATAACCTAACATACCCCCCAGCTTACCTTCTTGCATGTCCTCATGCAAGCTGAGATTTTACATGTAAAGCAGTAATGTTGTAAGATGGAAAGGTTGGTTCACCAGGCCTTCTGAACCCATTGGTTCTTTTGAGTTCTCCAAAAGCAACATCCTCCATTTTCTTGTTAATTTGATAATATTTTTGGTAACTTTCTGGAGGGAACCAAATGATAGGGGGATTATATCTGCACCCAATCCAGGAAGGCCCTTCCTCTTGGAGAAATCTAGAATACCTCTCTATTTTGAAGGTAGCTGCAAAGAAATTCCTGTACCCAAAGGGTTCCCTACTCTTTACTTCATTGGAGGATGCATCCCATCTCAGTTTAGAAGTAGCAAGAGCTTCCTCCTTAAGCTCCCTAAAACGAGTGATACCTGAACGTATAACCTGTAGATGGATAGGGGCTAAGGAGTCTACGACCTCCCCGCCCCCTTTTCATAAAGGTTTTGTGTCGCACAATGGCTGGAAAGGACTTTGGAGGTTCTCCCCTAACCCAGAGATCTAGCCCAGCTTCCCTCTTTAGGAAGGTTTTATGAGCTTTAGCCCATCTAACTTGGTTCTGAGTAAATGACAGAAATTCCTGAAACTGTATGTCACCTATGAATGGACCAGGGTTATCTTCCATTTTTTCTTCTAGAATGAAATTATGAAAGTACAATTCACACAAAAAGTATTGTACCTTTTCGTCTTGCTCTCTGAAACATGAAATAAACGCAGGTACAGTGGAAAATGAAATAGGTTTTCCTGCTCTGATGGCCTTCACTCTTAATAACAAATATCGTTCTAGCAAGAATAAAGTGTAATTGGTGGCAGGGGCTCTGCAATTAATAGCATCGGAGTAGACATCACATATTTCTTTGATTTTCTCCAAAGATTTTTCTAATTGGGTTTGCACCTTTTTTATCTTCCCTTGGGCTTTGGTGAGCGCGACATAGGTCTCACCCTCTGTTGCTGTCATGTCCTTCAGTTGTTTAAAAATCTTTTGATATTCATCCCTAGTGACCATCTCATCTTAGTGTTGAGCCAATGCTCGTTGAGCTTGTCCCAGCTCTGCCTTTAGTTTCAATGGTGACACCCTATGCTTGAGACTGGGATGCTTGGTATTCTTCCATAGCGCCCATCTCTTTCCTGGATTGAGTTAATGCTTGTTGGACCTGTGTAAGCTCTGCTTCCAATCTTTCCACAATAGCACTCTGTTTCTGGGACTGGAGTGCTTGGTGCTTTACCATAGTCAGTAATTCATTTCTGTTTTGAACCAGGGTTTGTTGAGACTGCATCAATTCTTCCTCCAATCTCCTGATGGTAGCATTCTTCTTAAGGAGTTGAGATATTTCCTCTAATATCAAGGTGTCTATCTGCACTTCAGCATGAATTGCTTCTATAGCTGTCATATTTTCTTGTGTTTCTAAAGGAATTGCTTCCTCATTCTGAGCTACTGTCTCTTCTACTACTATTTTTTCAGGGTCTATCTGTATCCCTACAAAATTTGTACTAACTGCTTCTTTAGGAAGAGGGTTTATTCCTTGCACTCTGACCCTTTTGTTCTTCTTTCTTCTGTGGACCTTATCTGCCTGTTCTATCTATTTCCTCAATTCCTTAATAATTTCCTTGAGTTTAACCACCTTCTACTTTAACACTTCAACCTTCTTAGCCTTTTTCTTCAACAATTTATTTTCTTTTTTTAACTTTCTAATTTTCTTATGGCTCTTGGATGATTTTTGTTTATGAGAGGTCTCAAGGTCTTCTTCATTCTGACCAGCAGATGGTTGTTCCTCTGTTCCTTCCAAATGTTCTATCTGTCCAAGAGGACTTCTGGTTTCAAAATGAGGTTCTTCCTATGCTCTGTCCTCAGGAAAAGACATTTCAATATCAGGAAAATCTTCAACTGGTTTTGAAGAGGAGGCTTGTTCTAGGCATTTTCCTGGATTATTTGTGCCTCTGTCAATTGAGGTTCCCAAGCTTCCCAAAACCTGGGCTATTTCTACCTCATATCTCTTCAAAAATTGTTCTGTCAGATGCTCTAATGTCGGTTGGGTGTCTTCCTGATCATTCCTTTGTGAGTTATGTTCTACTTGCCCAATTTCATGAGCATTCTCGCATGGAAACTGTTCTGTAGAATTCTGAAGTTCTTCAGGCTGTTTTGTTGTACCCTGAATTGCTTCAGTTGTTTCCTAAATTCGTCTGCTTCTTCTTCTTGTCTGAATGATGGTTTTAGGGGCAGTTGTTGCTCTCTTCCTCTTTTTCGTTAATGCCTGTGTTTGTGAGGTATGGGCCTCTGTGATTTGGGCAGGGTCTGCCTCAACTTCGGTTTGAGGAGATGGGATTTCTCTTTAGGTAGTAGTCTCCTCTGCCTGTCTATATTCAATTTCCTGTGGTGGTTCTTCATGGCATAATTCAGGCTGCTCCAGTTGTGGAGGTCTATTGGCCTCAATCAGGTTATCCTAGGTCAATTGAGGTTGACTCAACGCTTTATTTGTTATCAGTTTAACTAATCTATGGTGACTGATAACAGTAACAAGGTCCTTCGATTTTTGTGTTCTTAAGGCAACCTCATGTAATATGGCATTCAAAAAGAAAGGTAGATTAAGTACTAACCGTTGTTTTAAATATGTTAGTAATTTGAGGTGGCGAGGTCGAATTACGTCATATCGTCCATCACAAGTGATGTACTGTTGAATTATCCCTGCAAGTTCCTTCCATGGTTCTATGAGGGTACTGGGATTGAGTCCATTTCCCTTCTTATCCAATTCTTCCCCAGGGTCTGTGAAAGTTTCCACAGCTTCCTTCAGTGTTGTGTATCTTCCTGTCCACTGAATGCCCGTGTTAGGGAGGCTTGTGACCTCTGCTAAGATTTCTGGGGTGACTGAGATTTGTATGCCTCGCACCATAGAGTTTTCTCCCTACAGATTCTAAAAGAATTCAAGTGTGACATCCGTGTCGTATCCTTGCAGATGGTTGAAGTACTCCATCCACCCCAACTGGTGCAGGATGTCTCTTGCTTGCTCAGTAATATTTAGTAAAGTTGGCTCCCTGCGCACACCTCTGCCACCCATTTTGTGAGAAAATGTGGACGACTATCATTCCTGGGAGCAGACTTGGTTAGACCATCTTGGAGGAAAAACTACTGAAAATAGCAAATATCAGAGACAACAAATGTTTACAAATGTGGGTATTTATTACAATCATTACTATGTTTATCGAGAAGCGTGTCGAGCATCCACTCCCCTCATGAATATAAAGGTCGAACTCGACCGTCAGCGTAGGTAAAAGTAATGAGTGTAGGTATTTGATGGTGAGAAGTAATGATTGTACGACGACCACCAATGGGGATCAATGATTTATTTTCAAACAACATATTTTAACGGTAATCATTAAATGTTAATCCACTTTTGTGGAATTAAAATATATCGATACTAAAAAAAAAATGCTTTAAGGATACATACGTCGAATAAATTAAATCTGTTCACTTAAATAATATCCCACATATCATAATGTTGTTACTTTTCCATTTTTTTGAATACAACCGAAATGATAGTCTCGTTATTGAGTGAAGGAAATCTAGAGATACACAGAAACTTGGCGTGTAAGGTAAACTTCTATACCATAGGCAGAGCCACTGTTGCCAGCAGACATCCATAGCCTCGACAGGGTTGCCTTTTAACCCTCATATGAGCCTGTATCCTTTATACTTATTTAAATTGTCTTTTCCAAAAAAGACCATTATCCTGGTTTGGTAGCCAGATGGTGATAATGCCACTCACTAGATTGTAACTTAGGTGAACAAGCCAGCTCATGATGAGACCCCTTGTCCTTTGACTAGAAAATGTCAAAGGCTATTGCCCTGGTGTGGTAGCCATAGTGGGAATGTCACTTAGGTTATTATCCTATGATCGTGGTAGGTTGGCTCGTGATGAGACCCCCTATTCTTTTTGAAAAAATTATTTTATATATATATATATATATATATATATATATATATATAATTTATTTTTAAGTTTTAAATTTTTCCCGAAAAAGACCATTACCCTGGTTTGGTATCCAGATGATGATAATGCCACTCATTATATTGTAACTTAAGTGAACAAGTCAGCTCGTGGTGAGACCCCCTATTCTTTGTGGGAAAAGAAATAATTTTTTTTTTTTTAGAAGTGTATGAAGGGAGGCTCATCTACTCCTTAAGAGTAAGGGATGGTGTAAAGAAGTGTAAGAATGTCAAGTAAAAGTGTGCTGCATACTCCTTATTAATTATAAAGGCAAGATATCATTTAAGTGTATTTGTATGTATAAGGGAAAAGAAACAAATTATGGTGGTTACAGGTTATGAACAAGGTTTAAGATATTTCAAAGAAAGTGATCCAAAAAAAAAATTTGATAAGGTATGGGAGATAGTCCACAAAATAATGATAGATCGTTAGAAATAATGCTGGTGAAAATTATTTGGTGAAAGTTGTACCCCAAAGGAAAAATTTAGTGTTTTATTAGCAATGTAGGGAAGGAACGGGAAAATGAACAACAGGTGTGGAAAAGGAACAACGGATGCGACAAAGGAACAACAATTGTTCTGTTCAAAGGAATAACAGGCATGCAAAAGGAACAACAAGCGTGCAAAAGGAACAACAATTGTTCCATTCAAAGGAACAACAGGCGCGCAAAAGGAACAACAATTGTTCCGTTCAAAGGAATAGCAGGCTCGCAAAAGGAACAACAGGCACGCAAAAGGAACAACAATTGTTCCATTCAAAGGAACAACAATTGCTCCATTCAAAGGAACAATAGGCGCACAAAAGGAACAACAATTGTTCCATTCAAAGGAACAACAGGAGCGCAAAATGAACAACAATTGTTCCATTCAAAGGAACAACATGCGCGCAAAAGGAACAACGATTGTTCCATTCAAAGGAACAACATGCACGCAAAAGGAACAACAATTGTTCCATTTTTAACCATCTGAATAGGTAATTTGTAGAAACCTGGCAATGTATTTTGCTTGAATTCAAGGTTGATTCCTCATCAACTAAATTCTTTTATGAGTTGGTTTATTTCAAAATTAAGTAATGGATGGTTTGTTAATGTTATGAATTTCATTATAGTTGCCCAATTGCTGTTGTTGAATCATGAAACATTCATTTCTCTACGAAAGACATGGTTTGGGTGATGAGATGAAGCGAGAGTTTGGAACATAAAAGAGTGCTAATTGAGTTCATTACCGTCATCCTCCCTAGTTTTGACTTTCTCGAATGACTGTCGAAAATAATAAAAAAAACTAAATAAAATCTACAGAAAACAAAATTATATACAGTATGTACAGTGTCAACATAATTCAACATTTATGGAGTCAAGGTGGCTGAATTACCTTCCCAACCAGCCAAAATTTGATAGGGTCCTTACTTACCTCTTGGTAGAAAGATTCTTTTGAGAGCGGCTGATGATAGATTCGTAGCCGGTGTCCATTGACCTGAAATGGAGATACGAACTCGTTGATGGTGCTTAATGTGACTGTGACATTATCATGGACTTCATTGATTTTGTATGGTCCTAGCCACCGTGTCCGTAATTTTCCCAGAAAATCCTGAAATTTGGAATCATATAGGAGCGCCTAGTCACCTTTTTTAAATGATTTTTTTTTATATGCTTGTCGTGCCAGGTTGTTTTATTTTGTTGAATAATAGTCCTGCGCTCTATAGCAGACAGGCGTGCTTCATCCAATTCATTGAGTTGCTGAAGGCATTGTTTGTGTGCTTTTGTAAGATCCAATTCGATTTCCTGGGCCATCCTTAGAGTCTTGATTTCAAACTCGATTGGGAAGATGGGTTCTTTGCCATAGACTAAATGATAAGGAGAGTAGCTAGTGGTATTACACCATGTTGTGTGGTAATCCCATAAGGCATTTGGGAGCTTAGAAGCCCAATTATGTCTGTTTGTTGAGACAGTCTTTGTCAGGATTGCCTCTAGGACTTTATTGGTGCTTTCCACTTGCCCATTTGCTTGTGGATGGTATAGAGAAGTAATTATGTGCTTGATATGATAATTATCCAAGGTGGTGGTGATTCTATGAGCTATAAATTGTGACCGCCCATTAGTAATTACCTCTCTTGGTTGTCCATAGCATATGAATAATTTGAAAAGAAATTTAATGACTACTTCTTCTATTGCATTTGGTAAGGCTTTTGCCTCTACCCATTTAGTCATGTAGTCCGTTGCGACTAGAATATAGGCCTTCTGATTTGACTTTGGATTGAAGGGGCCAACGAAGTCTAGTGCCCATCTCTCAAATGGTTCTACAACTACTTATGATTTCAAAGGCATTTCATCAACCTGACCTGGTTTTCCCATTCGTTGACAACTATCGCAGGTCTAGACATATTTCTTCGCGTCTCTGAATATTGAGGGCCAATAATAGCCCATCTACAGAATTTTGTGTCTAGTCCTGCGATCTGCAAAATGCCCACCACAGGGCTCATCATGTCCGAACTTTAGTATGTCATAGATTTCGTCATCTCATATGCATCTGCGGATCTGGAGATCAGCTCCTGTATGGAAGAGATATATGTTGATCCAGGTGAATCATGCGCTACGTTGGACGATCAATTTTCTTTCCCTTGATGAAATATGTGTCGGTAATCTTCCCACTGCCAGGTAATTTTCCACATCAGCGTACCAAGGTGGATTTGTAGTAATGACAAACATATGTTCATCTGGAAATCCATCTTCGACTGTTAAGGAGTCATCTGTTTTGGGTATGTGGGATAGGAAGTCTGTGATGAGATTTTCTCTCCCAGGTCGATCTTTGATGGTGATATCAAATTCCTGCAATAGTAACAACCATCGAGTGACCCGTCCATTAGTAATTAGTTTATTAGCCATATATCTAATAGAAGAATGACCAGATAGCCTGTTATATAATGACAAAATTTATTGATGGCATGTATAATAGCTAAAAACTCTTTCTCTGTTATTGTATAATTAATTTCAGCTGGATTAAGATTCTTTCTAATAAAATAAATGGCGTAGGGTTTCTTATCCTCTTATCCGAGGATAGCACCTATGGCAATATCTGTTGCATCGGTGGAGATGTGAAACGATATTTTCCAATTTGGCCCCCTCAACACCGATGCTGTCGAGATCAACTTCTTGAGTCCTGCAAATGCCACATCACACTTGTCAGACCACTGAAATTCTACATTACCAGTCACAGCATGTAAAGGTGCAGCGGTTCTTGCAAAATTTTCCATAAATCTACGATAGTATCCTGAAGCGCCAAGGAAACTACGTACCTCAGTTTGTGTGTGTGGTGTAGGTAGATTAAGGATTACCTCTATTTTTACTGGATCTACCCTAATTCCATCTGCAGAGATATGATTCCCTAGTACCACACCTTCTGTCATCATCATGTGACACTTTTCATGGCTTAAACATAACCTGTTCACAATGCACCGCTCTAGTATTTTCTCCAGGTTATTCAATGCTTGAACGAAGTCGTCGCCATAAGGAGTGAAATCATCCGTATAGACTTCAAGTTCTTCTCTGATCAGATCACTGAATATGCTCAGAATGTCCCTTTGAAAAGTGGTTGCAGCGTTACAAAGTCCAAAGGGTAATACTCTGTATGCAAAAGTGCCCCAGGGGCATGTGAATGTAGTTTTATCTTGATCTTTTGGGGAAATCTGAATCTGATTGTACCCACTAAAATCGTCTAGGAAAGAAAGGAATTTGTTTCCTGCCAAAGTATCCAGGACCTGGTCAATGAAAGGCAAAGGGAAGTGGTATTTTTGAGTGGCTTTGTTAAGTTCTCTGTAGTCAACACAGATGCGCCATTTCCCATTTTTCTTTGGGACGATCACTAATGGGGAAACCCACCGACTATCTGAGATGGGATATATAAAATCTATGTCCAATAGCTTTTGTAATTCTTCTTTAACGATATCCCTGAGGTGAGTATTCAATCTTCTTTGTGGCTGTCGGATAGGCTGGGCATCTTTTTCAACATAAATGTGGTGTGTGTAGAGTTGCGGATCAATACCTTTCATATCATAATATTTCCATGCAAAATCTTGTTGGTATTTGGAGAGGACTTGGATTAGCTTATGTTGTTGTTGTTCATCTAAATTGACATTGATGTTTAGAGACCTCCCTGGTGCAATATCGACGGGTTTTCTGTTATGAACGACTGTAGTTGGAATTTGTTGTTCCATTAAATCTTCCAGCAGGTCTCCCTGTGCTTCACAGTCTAGAACAACTTGGAGCATCTGGCAGGTCGGGTTGTTCATGGTGGATGGATTATTGATAAACCCACTGATTACGTCATCCTCTAGCTAGTTTTTAAGTCTGAGGGCTTCTTCCTACATAAGAGGGGCTCGTAAGTCCTTCTTCGGGTATCGCGGTGAAGAGATTGTGGATATACAAAAGTTGGACTTGGCTTAGCAGGAGGATATAAAGTGAGGTTATTTTTTATACCCCCTCTAGTGATTGTCATATTACCTGCTCGACATCCTATGTATGCATCTGTTGTTGCAAGCCATGGCCTACCCAGTATCAATGGATGCCCTTTAAGTCCACTTCTTGGGTTGATGATGAGGAAGTCCGCCGGATATTCCTAAGAGTCGACAGAGATGGCTATATCATGTAATGTGCCAACTAGTCGAACTACTGATCGATCTACTAACTGCAGCATTATTGCGGTGGTTTCGAAGGAGTTAAAACCCAGGGTATTGCAAGTTTCCATAGTCAGGATGTTGATGGCTACTCCCAAATCAACTAGTGTATTGGGAAAAGAACAACCCTGGATTTGAACTATCACTATGGGATTCCCCGGATCTGCATATTTAACCAGTTCTTGTCTACCTAAAATTAGATCAGACAAGGCTCCTACCACGCGGACTGTTGATGATGGATTTTTAATTTTTCTGATGGGCTTCCTCCCACATAGCTCCTTGATCATTTTTGCGTAGATTGGGATGTCCTGAAGAGCTTGCAGGAGTGGAATCTTGATATATAAATTCTTGATTTCCCCTATGATGTCGAAGTTAGGATATACAGTCGATTTTTCTATCATCAATCTTTCGGTAAACGAAGGGGAGGGCCTTGCATTGTGTTTCCCTCCTGCTCGATTTCTTTTGTTATTACCATAGTCGAAGGTGTTATTGTTGGTTGTTTTTCACTCTCCTGCTCTTGAAAAATGTTATTTTCTTCAGGAGAGATTATTCATCCCAATCTCAATCGTAGTTCGTTGCACCCTACTGAGCTGGTCTCTCCTTCTCCGTTCTCCATAATCTAGACGAGCTGAGCTGGTCTATTATTTGGATTTGGGTGAGGTTGGGCTGGTAGTTGAGGGCGCAATTGGGATTATGGGTTTTGGGGCAATTGGAGTGGTGCTTGTAACATAGGCTGAGTTTAAGGGGCCATCCCCATGGGTTGATTGTTTATCCCCATAGGGCGCTGTCAATTCTGATTCCAATTTGGGTTTTGGGTAGTCATGTTGGGCCACTGTGAAGGGTAGATGTTGTTATTTGAGTTTTTCCAGGATGAGGTGGGATATTGTGAGTTAGGCCAAGTGGAAACTGCAGTTGGCTGGTTTTGCCAGGCAAGATTTGTAGTGGGTTGGTTTTGCCAAGTGGAATTTGCAGGTGGGTATTGTCAGGGTTGCAAGTTCTGATTAGTAAACGGCTGACCCTGCCATGTGATACCAGGAGCTTTTTGTTGATTATATTGTCCAGAGAAGAAAGAGGAAGGGTCCTGCAGTGTATTTGGAGGCCGATTCTGCCATTGACGACACTGAGCCATCAGATATAATGTCATTATTTCTTCTTCTGCTTCTCTAAATACAACTTTCAGTCCAGGAAGCGATGGACATTGTTCTATGTCATGATCCTTGGTGCAGATAGCACAGACCCAGACCACGTCCAAAGGGAAATCCCTTGGACCATGTTTTCTTCTACACCTGTGGAAAAATATGGCCAACGTTTGTTCTGCTTCTATTTGGCCTGCAACACATCCAATTGTGTAGTCAGAGTGCTCAAAATATCTATTTTGAATTTTCTAAGAGATTACCAACTTCAGCTCGTGTAACACCCCCACTGGTAATATTGCTATTTCTGGTAAAGGGGGTACGCATCCCTGATTTGGTCCGTGAACTTCCTCTTGAGCACCTGATGCATAGTAGGACAATGTCATCATAAGTTTCTTGATAAATGTCACCCTTCCCCATTAAATTCAAATTTGCTACCCATTCATCTTTCATACCTTTAATCAGAGTTGCTTTAAGTACTTCACCTGGTAACGTGCCATAAGGTGATCTTTGTAAATTATATTGAAATATCTCGACATATTCTTCTAATGATTCATTTTCCTTTGCAGTCATTTGAAAGATTTCATCTTTTAAGTCTCTGGTTCTACAATAATCCTGATATTTTGTCAAGAAGGCATGTTTCATCTCATCCCATGAGTTTATAGTTCCTCCCCCTAACCCCATGAACCAGCGTAGAGTTGCTCCTTTCAAAGTGGAGGGGAACAATTTTAATTTTTGGGGTTCAAAGGTGTAATCATACCCTCTACATAGGACATCAAATTCAAATAAGAATGCGTCCGGGTCTTTTGAGATTAATCGATGAAAGGTTGGCAGGTTTTGTAGGGGAATTGCCTTCATAGGGGCATTGGCGATTGGATCAACTATCGGATATTCGAAAGTGGAAGTTTGGGGACACTGTGGATTTGGTTGTGCCATTTGATCGAAAATATGCCAGAAATCTTCAGGGATTTCTTGATCCATATGTTTTATTTGAATTGATTGGTTATCTGATCCTCTAGGGGATTTGATTTCACTCCCTCTATCTGGGATTTCGGGTATGCCTTCTTCTTTCACAAGAGATTCAAGATTGGGTGGTGGGTATGTCTTAGCTATCCCACTGGTTTCTCCTTCTCCTTCCTCTATATTACAACAATTTCCCTCTTCTAAAGGGTTGAGGGGTGGAAGATCCATGCTCTGAAAGCTTTGTTCAGTCCCTTCAGTTTTGCTATGAATCTCGGCGTGGGCTGCAGTTGGTGAAATTGCCACCTGAGGGATTCGAGTAGATCCTTTCCTAGGTCCAACCAAAGCTTGAGATTCTTCTTTTAGAATGATGTCGTCTATGAAAGTGCTTCTTCCAGAGAGCACTGAGCCCTGGGATTTGGTAATTTTTGGTGGGGGTTTTGGTTTTTCAAGATATTTCTTCTTAGCCATACACACTTCACAAAAAAAGGAAAATCAAGAAAGAAAAAAAACACCTATGCAACCTCTTAATGCGTCAGCTGGAGGTAGGCGTTGGTATAAGCATCTTACTTATTGCCTGCGTAGGTTCTTACCTTCTGTATTTAATACCTCGTCCTCCAGAGGCTCAATCTATGCTACCTTTGACATTCTTCCCCAGCAACAATGCCAAAATGTTGGGCTCTAAAGATGTCTAAAAACATCCTTAGTTTAACATTAATTTATCAACCCGAGGATTCATCTTTTATCTCAAAGAATATTGGTAAAGTCTATGCAGATAGCTTGTAGAGGATAAAATCGTGTAGTGAAAGCAAATCTGAGTTTATCAACAATCAATTTCCTCAAACATTCATTACAGATTCTAGGAATTTAAATCTAAAGATGTGAAATGGAAAGAAACTAATTAATCTATTGAATTCATTTTAAGAACAATAATTGAATCTAGATAAAGACTTGCAGAAATGACTATTATTATGAATCAAATTGTTGGAAAGAAAAAGGTGAATTACTCTATCTATGGAAAGAAACAGAGACCGTAATCTAGTTGAAAAGAGGCAACAATTTTATTTCTATTGAAAGGAACAACGACTATATTCTAACGGAAAGGAACAACAAATGTAAACTAAGTAAAAGGAACAACAAATGTAAACTAAGTGAAAGGAACATCAAATGTAAACTAAGTGAAAGGAACAACAAAAGTGAACTTATCAGGAACTGTCATGCGTCAAATCTCAGTAATAGGAATTGGAACAACAATCATCTAATGCTTCAGGGAATATCTATCTCTTACAATTTACATGAAATTATCAACACACTTATGCATTCATTTAACTATTGTAAAAGAGAATCAAATCACAAAATAAAAATTGAACTGATACAATTACAAGTCGAACAGTAGCTCCTTCAGACTAGGCCCTTGGTCCTTAGAAGCACTGCTAATTGAAATTCAGTATATAGAAATGATAAAACCACTCGAAGCTTCTATTGATTTCATAGCTGGTACAACATTTTACAAAAACTGCTAACGCATAACAATTCTAAGTTCTGAGTTCTTGGGTGTAATTCTTCTTCTTTCTTTCAAGATCTATTTACCCCTTATATATTACAATAATCTGGGTAAATTAAGATATCCTAAGGATCGAGAGATCCTCAGGATTGCTTTACTATTACAATATAAGCAACTCGATCATCTTCAAAACTTCCTTGCGCCATAAAGTCTTTAACCTCCAATAGCTTGCGCATCTTCAAGATTTCCTTTGCTATCTTGGGTTTGACAATATTTAACCAATCCTGTAATAAAACCAGACAATTCCAATCATATTTAGGATCTGTGTAATCTAACTTCAACAATAACGCTAAAGAGTATATTATTCATTTTCTATTCTATTTGCTCCTAAATAATCGAAAAATCAATCAAGATGATATCATGAAATGTGGGAAAAAGGAAGATATTTATACCTTTTGCATAACCTAACACTTTTGCAACAACAAATTATATGCAACCCTAGTCTTAAACCATAATATGCCAAAATTATCGCATAAATACCCTACTTGGTGTCTTCATATATAACAACAGTCCACAACCACAATATTTCACTTGTGGAATCAATAATCTATCATATATCACTATAAATCATTTCATAGTTGTATATGTAACAATACATATTAGTTCACACATGTAACCCCAAATCAAAATGTATATTTCACCATTCACCAAATTCCAATATATTTCTATAGACATGTGTAATATCACAAACTATACCTTCTGCAAGTTGAACCACTCCATTTGGGTCAAAATTGAGACTAGGGCATGTTTTACTCTAAGGTAGTTTTTCCTTCAAATTTACATGAAATCTCAAATCTAGGTGCATGAGGGAAACCTCTCATGTTCTTCAATTTCACTTTGGATGACATATGTAAATTCAACATATATCTAAATCCATCTTAAAACTTTTAAAACAATTTATGGATCTACAAGGAAGTTTGGGTGTGCATTTTAATTTGGTCACTTAGTACAATTTCAACATTCCAAATTACAAGGAAAACTTTAAATATAATTTGGTCTTTTGTAATATAATTTATTCGTTCACTACCAATTCACCAAAGTTGTATGGATGGAAATTTCCAACAATTTCAAATTACAAATACATTGGTAAAAATTAAATTTGTTGGAATGTATGGAATTCTGGATGATTGATAAATCTATTTCCTCACATAGAGCACTACTTGGGTATGTGTTATGGGGTATCTGGCTAACCAAAAACAAGTTGATTTTTGAAGATAAGGAGGCAAATTTAGGAATATTTTCACATCAAATTAGAGTCTCTTATGGGGAAGGAAGGAAGCAACCAAGGAATATTGTTCCAAAAATCCTTCAAGAACCGATTATAGATCGCATTAAGCCTTCAGGATTTTTTGATGGAGCATGCCAGGGTACTCTAGGAACTTGTGGAGTTGGGGCCATTCTTTATATAGATAATGAAAATTACTTTTTACTAAAGTATGGGGTGGGTTTGGGAATAAAAAATAGAGTATAACTCTATGCTCTCTAGAGCCTACTTAAGGTTGCAGTGGATAGGCATGTTAAGAGGCTACAGGTCTTTGGTGACTCTAAAATTCTGATGGAATGGGAAAATGGTAAAAGTAACATTTCTAACTTGGAGCTAGGGCCTATTTTCAATAGGATTATGGAAAAGAAAATATTTTTTGAAGAGTTTTCATTTTCTCATGTCTACCGAGAACTCAACCACAAAGTTAATCAGTTATAAAAGGAAGCACCCATTTTGGAGGAAGGTGTTTTGCTTGTTCATGAGATTAAGGAGCATACTCCTACATATTTGATACTCTTACAACTTTTTTAATGAATGGATTTTTGGTTGTGTTTTATTTTTCGTTTATGTAAATTTAGAGAGAGTTTGTCTCATAGTTTTGTATTAGCGTCAATATGGTGTTGTAGAATTATGTGTTTATATAGAGACCCATATAAGGATGATTGTAAGAGTTGAAGTCATAAGGATAGACTATAGTTTTATCTGATAGAGGCAGTCTATAAAGGCAATTGTTTCTAATATTAAAAGCCAAAGGGATCTTCAATGTGTATTTTCTTTCCACTAGAAATATCAATACAAAGCATTTTGTCTCCAACAAAAAAATATTGTAATATATTTTCATGTAGGTAGATTTAGACATTATTATAAAGATGCATTAAATATCCCTTAAAAATTGTATATAAACACTAAATATCACAACAAGAATCACATATAATACAAGTATGAGTAAAAACATTATTGATCTTCCATTTATTCCTCATAATAGTAGGATCTTTACATGACGGACATCACAATTACATTATCCATTACAAAACTGGGCAAAGTGTAATACATATTCTACAAATTTCTTCTCTCATAATATTCCTCCTCATGTCTCTCTAACAAGCCTCTCCTTTCCTACCTCTCTACTTACAAACTTATATATTATGTTCCCCATGGGGACCACCTCGACCCATAGGCTAGTTACATAAGGAAATCATAACTAATTTTACATGTATTCATAGGTCCTTGAGCCAATTGTTACAACTCTGAGGAAGTGCTTACTTGAGGCACACTCAACGTTATTGTAGCGAGTCATCCATTGTAATCAATATTCAAATGGGTGTTTTATCTAATCACCAACTTCATACTGTGGGGTGGTAATGAATAATATTATAGTGTGAATGGGTTCCAAACTTGGTAGGGCATCGAAGAGTCTAATGGAAGATACAGAGTGTGGTCTAGATATGGAGGGTGCACCACTAGGTGGGAAGATAGCAGTGTAAGTGATGGTTAATGGCCAATGATGTATTGCATATTAGATTGAGGCAGAGGATTATTTTTGGAATGGAAAAGATTGATACAACCAAGAATATGTTCACCATGAGTTATGATCTTGTTGCAAATAAAATATTGTGGTATCCTATACCTAGGTCAAACACCTTCAACACCTATTTGGCCCAACCAATCTAGATATGTTCCTTCTCATGAACTATTTTTTCTCTTGTCCCCTTGTATTTTCGCATTCCCTTAGAAGTGTTGGCATCATCAATTCTTCCCCTCAATATGTGCTCCTTTTCCTTTGGTCCTCCCACTGTTGTTGGAGACTCCCCCTTTATCTATCTTGGAGCCTCCTGGATTGTCGACGTTGATGTGGCATGATTATTCTTGATTGGTGGAACCATCTTCATACATGTCAAATATTGTGACCTCTGATCTAGCCACCTAAATCCTTCCCAAGTTTCCCCCATGGTGACGTAGTCTAAATGTTCTATGTTTTGACATTTTTCACCAGAATCTAGTGATTTGAATCTGAGAAAAATCACAATTTTATGTTGTTTAAATTGAATTTTTGAATGCGTAAATGGATTCAACATCCTGAAAAACCCTCGGGCCACTCATATTATAGATACTTAACCACTCAAGTCTACATATCCAGCAATTTCTCTTGTATTGGGAGAAAAATTAAATAGACAATATCACCAAAAAAGAGCCAAAAGGT
The DNA here is from genome assembly GCA_009831015.1 of Picea engelmannii. Classification (NCBI taxonomy): domain Eukaryota; kingdom Viridiplantae; phylum Streptophyta; class Pinopsida; order Pinales; family Pinaceae; genus Picea; species Picea engelmannii. The sequence continues at coordinate 20,828 of ML845066.1, forward strand.
AGAACATTTAAACTACGACTAATTGGGGTAATTATAATTCCATGGACCAATGTCCCTTCATTATTAAAAGGGGTAAATATGGGATGTGGTAGTACCGATTAAGATCGGCCATCATAGGATGTCAATAGTTGCATTAACTAACTTCTGACTTTAGATTCAATCATAGCCTATCTGGTGACAAACTGATTTGTGTCAGGTATTGTCCAACTTTCCCACATGTGACCTTTTAATATGCACTATGTCCATCCATTAATCCTTGTCCCTTCCATTATCTCTCATCCAGTCACATTTAATTGACATCTCGAGACAACATGTTACCTTTAACAAGCATAATAAGCCTACGATGGACATTTTTATCCCCCCTAGATGGCATAATTAATGCCCAAGGTGACAAATGCACCCGTGAGACAAATAATTTTTTGACAAGGCAGTTCCATGGTGGTAGGCCATGAGGTGGTGGTGGGGTCGCGATGGTGATGTCAGTGTGGTTGCATCGTCAGTCTTGTCAGGATATAGATGCTTTTAGCCGTAGTTGATTGGGACACAAAAAATGTTGTTTTATTGCAAACCATCGAAGGTGAGTCAAAATTACAATGGCTAATGACCTTCATCGTAATTTAGATGAACATCGGGGCACCAAGAAAAAAACTATAATGAAAATTTGAGAATTAGCAAGTAATTTTTTATGGTAAGGTTGATTTTATCCATACTATTGAAACTTCTTGTCGGACTTAAACACCATATGTA
>ML845066.1:21632-36805 GCA_009831015.1 Picea engelmannii
CTACCTCCCTTCCCTCTCTCACCCGCCTTCCTCACTCTCTCTCTACCCCCCCTCTTTGTCTCCCTCTCTCTCCCTCTCTCACACTCTCTCTACCTCCCCTATTTATATTCCTCTCTCCCTCCAACACTCTCACACACACTTTCTCTACCCATGGAAATCAAGTCATCTCTCTTTTTACATGTTCACATATTCCCTCTCACTAATAGTATTGTACATGTTGATTCATAGTTATTTTATTGAATTCATAATGTTATTTGATTACCTATCGAAATTCATGAGTATGTTATAAATTTGATATCTAATATGATTATTATTTCAGCACATTGGCAAGCCTCTCAACCACTTAGTATGTAATCCATGGAATCCCCACTAATATAATCGATAATGGAAACAAAACATATAATTAAGACTTATATGTAAAACTCAACATTTTTTTTTACAAGAATTGAAAATTTTGTATTATCAAAAAGGCGCGGTCGAAACCGCTGAGTTACAATGTCCTTCAAAATTCAGGCCGATGGAGGGCCTCAATTAACCCACTATTACAACCTACTAATTATTGTTTCAAATACTCAAACTTCACATAAAACAAACTTACTGAATATACTCAGAAAAAAACTCTGAGGATAAAAGTGAAGACACACTGCATCTACATTAACCTATTGGGGAAGATCTTTCCAATTTGGTTGACTTACGGGTCTGACTTTCTATTATCATTGGTTGATATGTGGCATGTGATGTCTTCTTATTTCTTACTACTGTCCAAATTTTATTTTCATTTATTGATGTACTTGTGATGCATGGATTTTCTAGATTGTCTTGATCTGGAGCTTCTATTTTTTCTTCATTCAACACCCCGACATCTTCAATCAGATCTGCCCAACTAGTTGATAGTTGGGGATAAGATATTAATTGAGGTACCTCATTAGAAATATGAGGAGAATACACCTATTTTGTCTACTTTTGAGATGGAGTTGGAAGAGGAGGAAGATCTGGATGAGACATTTTTTCACTGGATTGAGGGGGCTTCAAGATAACTTGATGGTCGTCGTTTGATCCCACCCACCAAGTGGATTTTTTAGGCTTTTGGTTCCTCTTGAGCCCTTTGGGACAATGGGATGCAAGATGTCATGTCTCAAAACAAGATCTGCAATGCAAGGTAATTCTCTCATAGTCTAGCTTCTGAGACCAAGAATAATGTTTACCAGTAAGAATAACTTTGGCTGGGAATCCTTTATTGAATTCCATTTCAACTCAGATGCATGAAAAAGTGGAGGTGTTGTGCTTTGAAGTTTCACTAATTTCGAAGTGGAACTTCCCAAAATCTAAACCAATGGCTTCAAGTGAGGGTAAACCCCAGAAATGCAAAGGGAGGTTAGGAAGCCTCACCCAAACAGGAGCCGAGGAGAGAGTGTCAGAAGCTGGATCGAAAGAAGGAGACTAGGGTTTCATGAACAAACCTGAATTTCCCCAAAACCACGGGCCTGAGCTAATAATTAGATCACGATCTTCCTCAATGTCGAACTCAACAATGAATAAACCTTTAGTGCAAGGATGAATGAAATCTTGATGATGCATGATAGGAATCTAGGTGGTTGTGATCCAACTATTGAGATCAACTAACTTTGGCCAAAAATCATTGAAACGAAATACCAAACTCACGGATCTGTATTATTATTCCTCCTCCTCGGCATCTTCACCCGTAGGAATGACAAGGGGAGGAACGTCCTTAACCAAAAGATATGACGAAGAGAGATCTAAGTTCCATTGGACAACCTCATGGAAAGAGGCCCCAAATTTCGAAGCTGAGACTGGCATGGACCTCGAGTTGGAGGGAAAAAACCCACCGCTTGGGGCCCCCATAGAGAGGGACATGACCGTGGCCATTGAGGGTGAAGGATATCGGCTGTAGGCCTACCGCGCAAAGAGGCTACGCGTGACCAGGGTTAAACCCTATTCATCACACACCAAGGGAAGAGTGACACCATATTTGATAGATTATTTGGGTAAAACTCACAACATTGATCTACCAATATCTTATAGCTTTCGTTAAGCTCATCATAATGATAATGCATAGTAGTTCTTTGTTTCACATAGAACAATTTATTGATTACTTTTGGGAATAAAAACACTATTAAGATTGGTGAAATTTTCTAATTTTTATGTTCTTGATGAAGTTTAGATATGAAGTTGCACAAAATAAACCTTGTCAACATCAAAAAACCTAAAATTGGGATTACAACAATGACAATTGTGATTATGTTCATTAAATTTATATATTATCAAATCTTCATTACTTATATAATTATGTTCATTTAATTTATATAACTATATGAATCTGTTTGACAAACAAGTTTGGGTAGTGTTCTCATTTACTTATTTTAAATATATTCTTATCGTTTAAAATAAGGATAGATGGAGAAAGGTAGTTAGTATGGTCAGCCATCAACCTCTGATGAAAAAGTCATAATCAACCATGATTGTGAAATTTTTGAAACCGTTATGTCATAGTTTGATCCTTATGAGTTAAGAAAGTTAGCATCTGATAGATTTAGGGATTTGCAAGATTAGTTACATATATGGGATTCAAACTTGGGTAAATTCATAATTCCCCAAACCTATATATTTTTTATAGTTTTTTTCCCCTAAAAGTAATCAAATGGTTACTCAATTGAACCCTATCCAAATCCGACCATCTAAGAAAATGACTTTATCTTATGACCACTTGGAGGATATGGAAGGGGATTTTTTTTACCCTACCTTGTCTTTCCCTGAACCTGATGTTGGAATACTAAGAGGGGGGGGGTGTGAATCAGTATGAGCACTTTTTACCACTTTCAATGACAAAATATAAACTTCAAATTTATCATTAGTATTAAATAGTTTATCACTTATGCATTCAGTATATCATAAACAACATCATTCATCAATACATAATAAGCAACCAAATATACACAGTACACCATAATTTATGTGGAAACCGAAATGGGAGAAAACCACATAATTCTTTCTTATATATATCAAGAATACATTCATGGGAAGCACCAACTTCCAAATTCTCCAAAACCAATTGGAAGGAGGCTCCAACCCCTTATTTACATGCTCCAACCTAAAGGAAGCTACAACTCCCTGAATTCTCCAGCTACAACTGGAAGGAGGATCCAACCCCCTAATTTGCAGGCTCCAACCCAAAGGAATCTACAACTCTCTATTTTCTTCGAATCCAACCAAAATGAGGCTATGACCCCCTAATTTAGAAGTTTCGGCCTTAAGGAAGCTCCAACTCCTTGTATTCTCCAGCTCCAACTGAAAGAAGCCCACAACCCCCTTTCATTGCCCCGTCCTGCTGCTTTGAAATATAAGTGTAAACTCAACCTATCACTACCATTGATACTGTCACTTCCACTATCACTGATACGTCAAACTATCACTGTCATTGTCATTTTCACTGCCACTGTCACAATCACTACCATTGTCATTGTCGCTACCACTATCACTGTCACTTTCATAGTCATTGTCATTGTCACTGTCACTGTCATCGATATACTATCATCAACCAACTATAAACAAATCCACTCACATGGATACCAAAACCATCACCAAGATGTGCATCAAACTAAATGCCATAAAAAGCATGTGTTATATCTATACACCATGTACCATATCCATCAACCATGTACCAAAACCTATACCATACCATGCATCAACCATGTACCAAAACTTGTACCATATCATCAATGATGTGCCTAAACCAAGTACCAACATTACCAAGCATGCCTTAAGCATGTACCACAACATCCAATGCATGTACCTAAAACATGTGCCATAACATCATCAATAAGTGCCTCAAACATGCATCAATATCGCCAATAAATTTACCTCATACATGTGCCAAAAATATGTCTCACACCATGCACCTAAAATGTGCCTCAACCAAGTACCAAATAATGTGACTCATACATATGCCACCATATAGCAAGAGTATACCTCAACCAACATCACAAATGTGTGTCTATAAAAACCATGACATATACCAAACTAGATACAAAGGTATACCTCTAACAATGTACCATGACATCACTCAATCATGTAGCCAATATGTACCTCATTGCATATTCCCAAATCTCCAAACCATGCCTCAAACATGTACCAAGACACAACACATGTAAAACATACCTTTGATTTTGTAAAATAATTTTTTCATTGGATAATATACATACATACCTTCCTCGGCCTCAACATCCTGGTACAAGCATCCTTCCTTAGGTCTGACTAAGCCTCACTGGAAGAATACTGTCCTCATGCGAGGCCTCTCATGACAGACACTAATTGACTTGTGGGGGTGCCTCACGAGACAATTGTAGTTTGAACTGTGGGGGTCATCCAAACTAGGGTTTCTCATAAACCCTCACTCTCCTCTAAAACTATGAGAAACTCACCTTCACACTTCCTTCGCTACCTCAGACTCACTACCACTGACTCACCAATAGATCACTTGCTCACATAAAAGATATTCAATAAACTTGTGTGTGTTAATGTTCATATGAGATACTTCTTGAAGTGTATTCATACTTTTTCAAAGTAACTTCTTTCCTTAACTTTAGGGGTCACTTGTGCTTTCTTGTTACAATCACTTTACCCTTTAATTAATGGCTTTCAACCATTTAGGGCTTCTTAACCATTCTTTGGGGCTTCCAACTACATGACCTCATAACTCCTCAATCGTGAGGAACTACGCGGCATACCACCTATCGTTGGAAATGGCATGGCGAGGAATATCCATATTTGAGTGTGTTACCTACATTTACACTATCCTTAATGTCCTTATTCCTCAAACAAATTCAGGCTTCATGACCACACCTCTGGGGATTCTTGTAGACTTCTTCAAATTCTCCCATCACATCTTTTGACATCAATGAAAACCACTTCTTTTGAAATCAATGAAATCCAACTTACCAACAATCTCCCCCTTTGTCATTGATGGAAACAGCCATACTCCAACACTCATACTCCCCATGTGACCATTTCTCCTCATCTCTCTCCTCCAATGTTTCTCTCCCCCTTTGACATAAATGGAAAAGGGTATATCCCTTTGGGGCTACTCCCCCTTTCTTCATGCTTCTGATATTTCTCTTATGATATTTCGCTTTCTCCCCCTTTGACATCATGGGAAAAAAGGGTAAATCCCCTTGCAGTTATGTCTCCCCCTGTCATCATGTTGTTGATATTTATTTCTTGTTCTCTTTCTCTGACAATTTCTCTCCCCTTGAATTCTCTGCAATATGGCATGTATATCAATGTCAGGCTTCTTGTACTTTCTTCCTTTCCTCTCTTTCGGTGATTCTTGTCCATTGTTGCTTCCTCTTGTAATTCACTGACATATATAAAAAGCATTCAAAGTTACTTGACTTCAAATATTCAAGGATTGTCATATGAACTAACATCATTGACATAGGCATCCAACAATATTATCTTGATCATATAAATCTTCTTGAAGTTTTATATCTATCTTAATATGCCCTTCACTACTTGCATTATTGTGACTAACTGATTCCACATGTCAATATGCCTTCATCCACTATTTTCATCTTCTTTGACTGTACCTTATAAGTGTCTCATGAATTCGTATTTGTCATAAAATTGTCCATGATTCTGATACACAATGTTGACCCATTTGTTGCAACTGATTACAACATATTCCTGCTCTTCAAATTAACTCAAATATGTCTAATGGTTTTGTCTATGTATGTCATTGCTTGGAATATTCAATACAAAAAGTGTGCCAATGATATTCTTTATAACTGTCAGTTGATACGTACATGGGAATGTGTTTTGAAAGATGGTTCTTAAACAATTAAACTATCGCAAGACATTATGCACTTTTGTCATCAAACCACTCTAAAACTACCTTCCCAAAATATAAAAACACTTCAGACTACTCGAAAGATAGTTCTATGATATATAGAGCTTTTTCTTAGACTCCCCCTATTAAATATTCATATTTACTTGGAGTCTCCAAGTCGTATGGCTCAAAAAGATGGAGGAAGTCATCCTAATGCAGAGTAATCTTCCTCTTCGTTCATGGATTCATCATCTTCTTTAATTATGACATCTTCTTATTTACCTATATATTCATCATGATCTTGTACTACTGCAAATACTGAGAGTATGATTTCTAGAAGTATTTCATTCACTTGTTCTTGCTTTCTTTTCCAAACCTTCTTGTATCTGATGTCAATTTCATGGAAGTATCCATCATGATTCTACAATCACAAGCTATGTGTATATAGTTGTGGCATTTGTAACATTCAATATTGTATGGGGCCACATAAGCATTTATTTCTTGACCATTTCTTCCATAAGCTCTACAATCTACAACTTTATGTCCAAAGTTATTACAAGTAAAACAATAACCATAAAATAAACTTTGGTACTTGGGAGTGAATGATCTTCTTTATGATGTAGTCCTTCTAAATTCATGCCTTAGTTGATCACGATCTTCTCTTCTGTTGTTTCCTTTACAATGATTGAAGATTCTTTGATACCTAAAAGTGGGGGGTCTTCTTTGATATCTATCTCTTTTGTAATCTTCTTCTTGAGTTTTCTTCATTTATGGAATATTTTTCTTTGAGGGCTTGCATTTTTCCTTCTTGATAGAGCCTCTAATGACTTCCACATAACTCTTTTCTTTTTCTTCATTCTTCCTTTCTAGTAACCTATAACATTTCTGTTCAAATTTATTTATTGATGGTGTGGAGCTTCCTCTCTCTTCAACATTTTTGTTTAGCTTGGCAACTTTAACTCTTAATGTGACAACTTCTTCTTCAAGATTATCACAATCTTCTTCTTTCTTCATCATCTGGATCTTCATAACTTCTTTCGTTCTCTTTGCTTCTTCAATTTTTGGTCTTCAAGGTGATGATTTCTTCTCCAAGTCTTCTTTCTTGTTCACTGAATTTTGCTTCAAGCTTGTTTAAGTCCTCAAATATTTCCTTAAGATGAGTTGTCAAAATTTCTTCTCTCTTATCTACTTCCTTTCTTTGTGATACTATTTTCAGCTTCCAAACATTGTTTCTCTTTCAACTAATCCTTGAGAGTTTCTTCAATCACTTTGGCTTTGTCCAGCTGAGATTTTAGATTCATGAAAACCTTCCCGACTTATCTAATACCTTCCTTTAGCATGATCAATTATTCTTTGAGTGACTTGTTTTCCCTTCTTTATTTATTTATCTCACTAAAATAACTGACTAGTTCAGCCTCAAAATCCACTATTCCTTCTTCACACTCTTCTTCTTATGAATCTGTCTGACATGATGAACATCTTCCTTATCATTATATCCTTGCATATTATTTAATAATATCTGAATTTGTGATGTTATGAGATCCCTTGGAATAGAGATTATGCATATTTTCCCAAATTTCTTTGGTTGATGAACATTGTCCCACTTTGTCTTTTACCAGATCAGGTAATCCTTTCAGGATGAAATCCATTGCTATATTGTTGTTTCTATTAATTCCTTCTTGGATGCAGTCTTTGATTTGTTTGAGCCGATGTATCCTGTAGAAACTGAGTACCAAACATCATACCCATGTGCTCCTATAAATGTTTTCATTATATTTCTCCATATCTCATAGCTTTGACCATTATGAACACCAAACATTGGCACTATGTTCTTAGTGCAATCCATGATCTACCTTCCAGTGGCTAGACCGTATCTGAAGGAACTTTCTTTGATACTAGTTGTTAGAATACTGAGAGGAAGGGGTGAATCAGTATGAACACTTTTTACCACTTTCAACCATAATATATAAACTTCAATTTTATCAGAAGTATTCAACAATTTATCACTTATGCATTCAGTATATCATAAAAAATATCATTCATCAATACATAATAAACAACCACAAATACATAGTACACCATAATTTACGTGGAAACCCAAATGGGATAAAACCACATAATGCTTTCTTACATATATCGAGAATAAATTCATAGGAAGAACCAACTTCCAAATTCTTCGGCACCAACTGGAAGGAATCTCCAACCCCCTATTTACAATCTCTAACCTGAAGGAAGCTATAACTCCCTGAATTCTCTAGCTACAACTAGAAGGAGGCTTTAACCCTCTAATTTACAGGCCCCAACCTGAAGGAATCTATGAATCCTTGTGTTCTCTGGATCTAATCGGAAGGAGGCTATGACCCCCTGATTTATAGGCACCAACCTGAAGGAATCTCCAACTCCTTATATTCCCTTGCTCCAACTAGAAGGAGTCTACAACCCCCTTTCCTTTCCCCATCTTATCGCCCTGAAATATAAGTATATAATCAACATGTCACTACTATTGATACTGTCACTGCCACTATAATTGATACATCAACCTGTCACTATCATTGTCACTGTCACTACCACTATCATTGTCACTGCCACTTTCCTTGTCACTACAACTTTCACTGTCACTATCATTGTCACTGATATACCATCATCAACCAACTATAACCATATCCACTCACATGGATGCCAAAACCATCACCAATATGTGCATCAAACTAAATGCCATAACAAGAATGTGCTATATGCATACACCATGTACCATATACATCAACCATGTACCAAAACCTGTACCATACCATGCATCAACCATGTACCAAAACCTGTACCTTATCATCAATAACGTGCCTCAACCAAGTACCAACATTACCAAGCATGCCTTAAGAATGTACCACAACAACCAATGCATGTACCTCAAACATGTGCCATAACATCATCAAGAAGTGCATCAAACATGTATCAATATCCCCAAGAAATGTACCTCATACATGTGCCAAAAATATGCCTCACACCATGCACCTAAGATGTTCCTCAACCAAGTACCAAAGAATGTGACTCACACATATGCCACCATATACCAAGAGTATACCTCAACCAACATCACAAATATGTGTCTATAACAACCATGACATATACCAAACCAGATACAAAGGTATACCTCTAACAATGTACCATGACATCACTCAACCATGTAACCAAGATGTACCTCAATGCAAATGCCCAAATATCCAAACCATGCCTCAAGCATGTACCAAGACACAAAACATGTAAAACATACCTCTGTTTCTATAACAGACCTAGTGCATTATATAACAGACATACATACCTTCCTCAACCTCAATAACCTGGTACAATAATCCTTCCTTAGGTATGACTTAGCCTCATTGGACAAAGATTTTCCTCATGCGGGGCCTCACATGACAGACATTAATTGAACCACGTGGGTGCCTCGCGGGACACCTGCAGTCTGATCCGTGGGGTTCATCCAAACTATAGTATCTCAAAAACCCTCGCTCTCCTATATAACCCTGATATGTTCACCTTCACACTTCCTTTCCTACCTTCAACTCGCTACCGCAGACTCACAGATAGATCACTTGTTCACATAGAAGATATTCAATAAACTTGTGTGTGTTAATGTTCATATGAGAGACTTCTTGAAGTGTATTTATTGTTTTTCAAAGTAAGTTCTTTCCTTAAATTTAGGGGCCACATGTGATTTCTTGTTACAACCACTTTACTCTTTAATTAATGACTTACAACTGTTTAGAGCTTCTTAACCATTCTTTGAGGCTTTTGACTTCATGGCCTCTTAACTCCTCAACCGTGAGGAACTACGTGGTGTACCACCTACCATTCGAAACTGCATGATGAGGATTGTCCATATATGAGTGTGTTACTTTCATTTACACTATCCCGCATGTCCTTATTCCTTAAACAACTTCGAGCTTCATGACCACACCTTTGTGGCTTCTTGTAGACTTCTTCAAATGCTCCCATCATATCTGTTGACATCAATGACAACCACTTCAATTGACATCAATGACAACCAACTTACCATCACTTCACCAATTAATTTTGAGAATCTAATCTTATGCTAACAATGGTTGAGATTACTTGCACTTATGGGAATCGAACTTGGCCAAATCAATTGTTCCACATACTTATCACTTTCCATAATTAGTCGATTGGTGTGCTTTCAATTATTAGTTGGATAGGCAACAAATAATTTATTTATATGATTTTAGGATAGTCTATCAAATAAGTAAAGAATCCATTTCCCAAATGCCTCAAATTTCAGACCATGTTGCATGAAACCTTGGATGATGATGAGCTTACCTATAAGCACCAAGAATTATCACAGTTTGAAAGAAAGAAGTTTTTGAGTAATCTATTATCCCCTTATCCTCCATTACCAACTGGTCCACCTCCTTCCAAATCCACCATCTTCCCTAAAGTAAACAGGAAAATTATTACCATTATTTGTCAGGTTTTAGGATATGAACATGATAGAGCAATGGATGAGACAATTTTAGGGATTCTTTTTGTCTTATGTCCACCAAATTCAATCACCTTCACAAAGTTTTATTATTTTCAGTTCCTACATGAATTCACAAACCCCCAATTGTCAAATTTCCACAACACTAAGTCTTTTAGGTATCGGGCCTACTTGGTGCACCTCATATGTTTCAATAATTCTTCATATTTTGGGAGATTTGGGATCAAAACAATATATGATTCAAGTAAACCAATCCAATAATTGAGTGGACTAAGGAGGTAAGGAAACAAGACTAGAATAAAATTTACATCCTTTATGTAAACAAGTTCATGGGTGCATGTTACATTTTTCTCCATGGCACTCAACCTCATAGGATGTTTCTTGAGTTTAAAAAGATACCGCAGTTGAGAAAAGATAATAGATTAGTAAATTGTTACCTAGATGAGGATCACACCCTCATTAGTGTTTATGTTTTGAACAGGATCCTTACAAGCTGCCAATTTTTCTAACTCCAAGAATAATTGATTTGGAATGCATAAAAAAAAAAATCATTTCACATTATTTTCATTTTTCCTAGCATAAGCAAGTCATCACTTTGAATCTGCCTCAAGAGGTTGGCCCTTTATTCTTCAAGATTATAATTTCTCTAGTTGTTACAAAATAAATGCTACAACAGCTGGATTTTGAAAAAGGAAGTAAATGGGTGTATGCCCACATGGCATGATTGCATCCATAAGGCCCATGTACAAACATATTCCAAATCATGTAGTGGAAATAAATGTTAACTTGGATTCATGGGAAGAGTTCAAGCATATTATAGAGGTAGAGTCCCAAAATCAAACTACCACTCAGTCAGTGGACCAATCCAATGTAATTCAAACTCCTCAGAAACAATAATTACAAATTGGAAAGAGGAATTTTTCATCGATGCATTTTGAAATGGATATTGATGATCAGTTGATTGAGAAGCTAAGAAAAAATCTTAAATGTGATGAATAATTAGACTTACATGGGTTCTTAGATGAGTTTGCAAGAAAAGGGAAGAGTATATTGCAAATCACACAAGGATTAAGTGAAGCTAGTTCAGCCTCAAAAGGACATGTTATCACTATTGAGAATCTCATTTTATCTCTATTATCAACAAAAAAAGCTTCACAAACCTTTATAGCTAAAGGAATCTCTAATTATAAGCATCCCTCACTCTTTTCTTGGTGTTTGGATATAAATAGAAACAATAAATAGGTGAAAAAAGGAAATGTATCCTTGGGCTTGGGGAGAAAACAAAACTCAGACAAAGTTAATATCTGATGTGGATTACCAATAGGGTACATTCAATTTGGTTGTGCTAGAGTCAAAGGTACTTAAGCCTCTTTTTCCTACAGATTACAAAGCCACTCAAATGAGAGTAAATCTTGGGGAAAACAACCTTATGGATATGATTGAAGTGCACAAGAAAAAAAGTGATATGTTGTATAGAGGGTTCTTGAAATCCTTTTCCAATGAGAGGAAGATGAAAAATATGGTAATGAAAATAGACAAACAGTTGAAGCAGGAGAGGATGGCCACTAAATCCAAGAAAACTCATATTAATGAGTTGGAGAGGAATATTATTTACCTAGGAGAAGATCCTAAAATTATTTTTGTTGTAGGATACCTAATCAAAGAGAAGTATAATGAGATTAAGGTCCTTAAGAAAAAGCTAAATGTTATTGATATACAACATGTTCAGACCTTAGAGCTATGGGATATTCATGAGAAAAAGGAGCAACTTTACTATAAATTATTGGAAAGTAGAAATATCATAGAACACTTACAAGATGAAAATGAAACCTTGAAAGTCCATCAACAAACTTAGCTATTGCAGGAAGCCAAGTCAACTACAGGGAAAAATGCTCCATTAGAGCCAATAAAGGGATTATCAAAAGTCATGGCTGATTTGAGTGTGAAGGAGATTGAGTTGGGCATTATGACAAACTAGCTCAAACACATAGATTCCAAGGTAGTAGAACTAGAATATTAGGTGAAGAGCAGAGAAGTACTTTTGGCACAAATCAATGCTTCTAAAGAGGAAGCTTAGAAGGAAGCAATGAAAATGAAGGCAAGGGTGATAGGGAGACCAGACATAAAAGGAGATAAGCATATAATTTGGGATGATATATCTAACACAATTTTTAAGAATTGGTCTTATTTTACCCTTGTGCACGATGAGCTTGAGCTAATCACCTTAGTCTTCAAAGACATAAAAATAACAACAAATGAGTTGGAGAATAAACCCGATTTGGAAGTTGGTATAATAAAATTCATGAAATACATAACTAAAGAGGAGTTGAATGATTTGCATTTCAATGATAGAACTAGAAGTGTAATGGATGCTAAAAGAGTCATTACAAAAAGGAAATTGTTGCAAAATGTGGAAAGTAAGGGCCATGATCTTATGAGGGAAATCTCTACTTTTAAGAAGATTTTTAGTGATGTCATAAAGCACAGATTACCAACGTTCTGAAATGAAAATGGGGATTTGTATCCAATGAAAAATTATCAGAAGTTGTTAGATGACAACAAGAACAATGATAGCAAGTTCAAAAATCTTAATGGCACTTTGAAGGGGCAAGATGTAGTAGAATTGTTGGAAGGGGATTTTGAGTTGTTGCACAATCTGAAAAAGATTTTTAGGAATTTACCTCCCCTAGTTTATGAGAAATACACTAATTTGGATGAGGAAGTAATAAATATGAATGATCATAAGTTTACAATGGGAAAATATTGGAAAAGGATGTCTCAATTTGCTAAATCTCCATTAGGGAAACACGACAAATCGAGTGGCACACGCCCAACTCCCTAAGGGAAGATTTTACTCAGTAATTTTCCATGTACATCAATTTTTACCTGTTTAAATATTATAACTATAAAGAGTATTCTATTTATTATTCATTATATCAATCCTCTTTTGTGGATTGATCATGTCGGGCATTGTAATTGACCAAATCCCCTTTTGTGGATTGATCAAACCCTAATTGTATTATGAAAATTGAGAAGTCGACCCCCAGGCTAATTAAAAGTGTTTTTAACCACTAAGAAGACAATTCGGCACTGCCCCAGCAAAGAGACACATTTTCATCACTTGCCAGTTTGTATAAATAAAGGAAGCCAGCACCTCATTTATTCACTCACTCAACTCACTCATCTAGTGTGCAAGTATTGAAGGAAGTTGTAGTTACCAGTTGTCGAAAGAAGGAAGAGAGAGAGGTGCATTTATTAGTAGAGGATATTCTCTAGTGTTTGGTTTATTGTCTTGATATTGTATTGGCTATCTATATTAAGGAAGTTTTTGCTGGGTTTTCTCCCCCATGAGAGTTTCCCAGGATAAATGTTGTGTATCTTGTGATTTTGTTTCTCTCAGTGATCCTATCTATGCTATGGTTATCTACTAATTTGAAAAGAAACATAATAATAGCTTAAACCTTAACATGTTTTCAGAGCTAAGCTGAAGAGAGCATCTTTCACTAGATAAAGAAAAACATCATTGTTGTTGTACAAGAAAATGAGGGATTTTTATTGAAGAGGAATTTCAGCCCAAAAGTCATCTAGAAATGTGCACCCTAGCCCAAGGAACTCTTTGGCACCTTCAGAGCACCTTTCCAGTGGATAAAACTCTCGGAAAGTGAAACCCTAGTTTTCACTGGTATGAGAAGTACGAGTCCAGAAATCTGTTGGTCAAGTTTGAAGGGGAAAATTTTGGATTTTCTGAAATCTGACTACACCAGGCTACTCGCCTCATCCAAGCACACCTCCTGGTAAGTTCAAAATTCAATTCTAAGCATTTTCAATTTTTGGTCATTTTCCTAGCTCCAGGTAAAGATGTCTGCAAGCACTAAGTTTGTTGACAAGCTAGAAGGTGTGTAAAACCTCTGTGCTTGGACGTATAGGATTTCAATCATTCTTGAAGACAATGACCTAGAAATATTCATTAAAGATGTACCAGAATCTGTCGATGTTGTAGCTAAAGAAAAACACCAAAAGGACACAGTTAGGGCCAAAAGAATCATTGCAGATTCTATTAAAGATCACTTGATTCCTTAAGTGGATTCAAAGAAGACTCCAAAATAAATGTTTGATGCCCTAACCATATTATATGAAGGAAGGAACATCAATTGGAAGATGAATCTAAGAACTCAACTCAAAAGTACAAAGATGCAAAAAGCAGAAACAATCCAGGAATATTTCTCCAAAATATCACAATTCAAAGAAAATATAGAAGCAATTGAAGATACTACAGATGAATATGAACTTATAATGATATCCCTTAATGGTCTCACAAGACCTTGGGATGCATTCATCCAAACTATTTTTGCCAGAAAGGAGAAACTACACTTCGACAGTCTTTGGGAAGAATGTGTTCAAGAAGAAGAAAGAGTAGCTAGCCGAGAAGCATTGCTATCAAGAGATGAAGATCAAGCCCTAGATACTCATACTAAATAAGGAAGAAACAGGTATTACTTCCAAAAAGAAACTCATAAGGAGTCTCAACCCCGAAACAAATTCATACATAAAGAATCTCATCCTCCAAGGAGATTCCAGAAGTTTCATAAAGGTCAAAGAAGAGAAAAAGATTTATCATCCTACCAATATTACCATTGTGACAAGGTGGGACATATTGCTAAGAATTTTCCAGCTAGATGAGAAGAATACAAGAAGATAAACAAGAGGCACCATGCCCATGCAGTTGAATATGAAGAGCCACCCACGAAGATGACAAAAGAACAAATTAAATACTATGTCTTAATCTCTTCCATTTCAGGATCGGTGTCACCTAGTGAGGACACTTGGCTCATAGACAGTAGT
>ML845066.1:36905-63010 GCA_009831015.1 Picea engelmannii
CCATACTCCAACACTCATACTCCCCATGTGACCATTTCTCCTCATCTCTCTCCTCCAATGTTTCTCTCCCCCTTTGACATAAATGGAAAAGGGTATATCCCTTTGGGGCTACTCCCCCTTTCTTCATGCTTCTGATATTTCTCTTATGATATTTCGCTTTCTCCCCCTTTGACATCATGGGAAAAAAGGGTAAATCCCCTTGCAGTTATGTCTCCCCCTGTCATCATGTTGTTGATATTTATTTCTTGTTCTCTTTCTCTGACAATTTCTCTCCCCTTGAATTCTCTGCAATATGGCATGTATATCAATGTCAGGCTTCTTGTACTTTCTTCCTTTCCTCTCTTTCGGTGATTCTTGTCCATTGTTGCTTCCTCTTGTAATTCACTGACATATATAAAAAGCATTCAAAGTTACTTGACTTCAAATATTCAAGGATTGTCATATGAACTAACATCATTGACATAGGCATCCAACAATATTATCTTGATCATATAAATCTTCTTGAAGTTTTATATCTATCTTAATATGCCCTTCACTACTTGCATTATTGTGACTAACTGATTCCACATGTCAATATGCCTTCATCCACTATTTTCATCTTCTTTGACTGTACCTTATAAGTGTCTCATGAATTCGTATTTGTCATAAAATTGTCCATGATTCTGATACACAATGTTGACCCATTTGTTGCAACTGATTACAACATATTCCTGCTCTTCAAATTAACTCAAATATGTCTAATGGTTTTGTCTATGTATGTCATTGCTTGGAATATTCAATACAAAAAGTGTGCCAATGATATTCTTTATAACTGTCAGTTGATACGTACATGGGAATGTGTTTTGAAAGATGGTTCTTAAACAATTAAACTATCGCAAGACATTATGCACTTTTGTCATCAAACCACTCTAAAACTACCTTCCCAAAATATAAAAACACTTCAGACTACTCGAAAGATAGTTCTATGATATATAGAGCTTTTTCTTAGACTCCCCCTATTAAATATTCATATTTACTTGGAGTCTCCAAGTCGTATGGCTCAAAAAGATGGAGGAAGTCATCCTAATGCAGAGTAATCTTCCTCTTCGTTCATGGATTCATCATCTTCTTTAATTATGACATCTTCTTATTTACCTATATATTCATCATGATCTTGTACTACTGCAAATACTGAGAGTATGATTTCTAGAAGTATTTCATTCACTTGTTCTTGCTTTCTTTTCCAAACCTTCTTGTATCTGATGTCAATTTCATGGAAGTATCCATCATGATTCTACAATCACAAGCTATGTGTATATAGTTGTGGCATTTGTAACATTCAATATTGTATGGGGCCACATAAGCATTTATTTCTTGACCATTTCTTCCATAAGCTCTACAATCTACAACTTTATGTCCAAAGTTATTACAAGTAAAACAATAACCATAAAATAAACTTTGGTACTTGGGAGTGAATGATCTTCTTTATGATGTAGTCCTTCTAAATTCATGCCTTAGTTGATCACGATCTTCTCTTCTGTTGTTTCCTTTACAATGATTGAAGATTCTTTGATACCTAAAAGTGGGGGGTCTTCTTTGATATCTATCTCTTTTGTAATCTTCTTCTTGAGTTTTCTTCATTTATGGAATATTTTTCTTTGAGGGCTTGCATTTTTCCTTCTTGATAGAGCCTCTAATGACTTCCACATAACTCTTTTCTTTTTCTTCATTCTTCCTTTCTAGTAACCTATAACATTTCTGTTCAAATTTATTTATTGATGGTGTGGAGCTTCCTCTCTCTTCAACATTTTTGTTTAGCTTGGCAACTTTAACTCTTAATGTGACAACTTCTTCTTCAAGATTATCACAATCTTCTTCTTTCTTCATCATCTGGATCTTCATAACTTCTTTCGTTCTCTTTGCTTCTTCAATTTTTGGTCTTCAAGGTGATGATTTCTTCTCCAAGTCTTCTTTCTTGTTCACTGAATTTTGCTTCAAGCTTGTTTAAGTCCTCAAATATTTCCTTAAGATGAGTTGTCAAAATTTCTTCTCTCTTATCTACTTCCTTTCTTTGTGATACTATTTTCAGCTTCCAAACATTGTTTCTCTTTCAACTAATCCTTGAGAGTTTCTTCAATCACTTTGGCTTTGTCCAGCTGAGATTTTAGATTCATGAAAACCTTCCCGACTTATCTAATACCTTCCTTTAGCATGATCAATTATTCTTTGAGTGACTTGTTTTCCCTTCTTTATTTATTTATCTCACTAAAATAACTGACTAGTTCAGCCTCAAAATCCACTATTCCTTCTTCACACTCTTCTTCTTATGAATCTGTCTGACATGATGAACATCTTCCTTATCATTATATCCTTGCATATTATTTAATAATATCTGAATTTGTGATGTTATGAGATCCCTTGGAATAGAGATTATGCATATTTTCCCAAATTTCTTTGGTTGATGAACATTGTCCCACTTTGTCTTTTACCAGATCAGGTAATCCTTTCAGGATGAAATCCATTGCTATATTGTTGTTTCTATTAATTCCTTCTTGGATGCAGTCTTTGATTTGTTTGAGCCGATGTATCCTGTAGAAACTGAGTACCAAACATCATACCCATGTGCTCCTATAAATGTTTTCATTATATTTCTCCATATCTCATAGCTTTGACCATTATGAACACCAAACATTGGCACTATGTTCTTAGTGCAATCCATGATCTACCTTCCAGTGGCTAGACCGTATCTGAAGGAACTTTCTTTGATACTAGTTGTTAGAATACTGAGAGGAAGGGGTGAATCAGTATGAACACTTTTTACCACTTTCAACCATAATATATAAACTTCAATTTTATCAGAAGTATTCAACAATTTATCACTTATGCATTCAGTATATCATAAAAAATATCATTCATCAATACATAATAAACAACCACAAATACATAGTACACCATAATTTACGTGGAAACCCAAATGGGATAAAACCACATAATGCTTTCTTACATATATCGAGAATAAATTCATAGGAAGAACCAACTTCCAAATTCTTCGGCACCAACTGGAAGGAATCTCCAACCCCCTATTTACAATCTCTAACCTGAAGGAAGCTATAACTCCCTGAATTCTCTAGCTACAACTAGAAGGAGGCTTTAACCCTCTAATTTACAGGCCCCAACCTGAAGGAATCTATGAATCCTTGTGTTCTCTGGATCTAATCGGAAGGAGGCTATGACCCCCTGATTTATAGGCACCAACCTGAAGGAATCTCCAACTCCTTATATTCCCTTGCTCCAACTAGAAGGAGTCTACAACCCCCTTTCCTTTCCCCATCTTATCGCCCTGAAATATAAGTATATAATCAACATGTCACTACTATTGATACTGTCACTGCCACTATAATTGATACATCAACCTGTCACTATCATTGTCACTGTCACTACCACTATCATTGTCACTGCCACTTTCCTTGTCACTACAACTTTCACTGTCACTATCATTGTCACTGATATACCATCATCAACCAACTATAACCATATCCACTCACATGGATGCCAAAACCATCACCAATATGTGCATCAAACTAAATGCCATAACAAGAATGTGCTATATGCATACACCATGTACCATATACATCAACCATGTACCAAAACCTGTACCATACCATGCATCAACCATGTACCAAAACCTGTACCTTATCATCAATAACGTGCCTCAACCAAGTACCAACATTACCAAGCATGCCTTAAGAATGTACCACAACAACCAATGCATGTACCTCAAACATGTGCCATAACATCATCAAGAAGTGCATCAAACATGTATCAATATCCCCAAGAAATGTACCTCATACATGTGCCAAAAATATGCCTCACACCATGCACCTAAGATGTTCCTCAACCAAGTACCAAAGAATGTGACTCACACATATGCCACCATATACCAAGAGTATACCTCAACCAACATCACAAATATGTGTCTATAACAACCATGACATATACCAAACCAGATACAAAGGTATACCTCTAACAATGTACCATGACATCACTCAACCATGTAACCAAGATGTACCTCAATGCAAATGCCCAAATATCCAAACCATGCCTCAAGCATGTACCAAGACACAAAACATGTAAAACATACCTCTGTTTCTATAACAGACCTAGTGCATTATATAACAGACATACATACCTTCCTCAACCTCAATAACCTGGTACAATAATCCTTCCTTAGGTATGACTTAGCCTCATTGGACAAAGATTTTCCTCATGCGGGGCCTCACATGACAGACATTAATTGAACCACGTGGGTGCCTCGCGGGACACCTGCAGTCTGATCCGTGGGGTTCATCCAAACTATAGTATCTCAAAAACCCTCGCTCTCCTATATAACCCTGATATGTTCACCTTCACACTTCCTTTCCTACCTTCAACTCGCTACCGCAGACTCACAGATAGATCACTTGTTCACATAGAAGATATTCAATAAACTTGTGTGTGTTAATGTTCATATGAGAGACTTCTTGAAGTGTATTTATTGTTTTTCAAAGTAAGTTCTTTCCTTAAATTTAGGGGCCACATGTGATTTCTTGTTACAACCACTTTACTCTTTAATTAATGACTTACAACTGTTTAGAGCTTCTTAACCATTCTTTGAGGCTTTTGACTTCATGGCCTCTTAACTCCTCAACCGTGAGGAACTACGTGGTGTACCACCTACCATTCGAAACTGCATGATGAGGATTGTCCATATATGAGTGTGTTACTTTCATTTACACTATCCCGCATGTCCTTATTCCTTAAACAACTTCGAGCTTCATGACCACACCTTTGTGGCTTCTTGTAGACTTCTTCAAATGCTCCCATCATATCTGTTGACATCAATGACAACCACTTCAATTGACATCAATGACAACCAACTTACCATCACTTCACCAATTAATTTTGAGAATCTAATCTTATGCTAACAATGGTTGAGATTACTTGCACTTATGGGAATCGAACTTGGCCAAATCAATTGTTCCACATACTTATCACTTTCCATAATTAGTCGATTGGTGTGCTTTCAATTATTAGTTGGATAGGCAACAAATAATTTATTTATATGATTTTAGGATAGTCTATCAAATAAGTAAAGAATCCATTTCCCAAATGCCTCAAATTTCAGACCATGTTGCATGAAACCTTGGATGATGATGAGCTTACCTATAAGCACCAAGAATTATCACAGTTTGAAAGAAAGAAGTTTTTGAGTAATCTATTATCCCCTTATCCTCCATTACCAACTGGTCCACCTCCTTCCAAATCCACCATCTTCCCTAAAGTAAACAGGAAAATTATTACCATTATTTGTCAGGTTTTAGGATATGAACATGATAGAGCAATGGATGAGACAATTTTAGGGATTCTTTTTGTCTTATGTCCACCAAATTCAATCACCTTCACAAAGTTTTATTATTTTCAGTTCCTACATGAATTCACAAACCCCCAATTGTCAAATTTCCACAACACTAAGTCTTTTAGGTATCGGGCCTACTTGGTGCACCTCATATGTTTCAATAATTCTTCATATTTTGGGAGATTTGGGATCAAAACAATATATGATTCAAGTAAACCAATCCAATAATTGAGTGGACTAAGGAGGTAAGGAAACAAGACTAGAATAAAATTTACATCCTTTATGTAAACAAGTTCATGGGTGCATGTTACATTTTTCTCCATGGCACTCAACCTCATAGGATGTTTCTTGAGTTTAAAAAGATACCGCAGTTGAGAAAAGATAATAGATTAGTAAATTGTTACCTAGATGAGGATCACACCCTCATTAGTGTTTATGTTTTGAACAGGATCCTTACAAGCTGCCAATTTTTCTAACTCCAAGAATAATTGATTTGGAATGCATAAAAAAAAAAATCATTTCACATTATTTTCATTTTTCCTAGCATAAGCAAGTCATCACTTTGAATCTGCCTCAAGAGGTTGGCCCTTTATTCTTCAAGATTATAATTTCTCTAGTTGTTACAAAATAAATGCTACAACAGCTGGATTTTGAAAAAGGAAGTAAATGGGTGTATGCCCACATGGCATGATTGCATCCATAAGGCCCATGTACAAACATATTCCAAATCATGTAGTGGAAATAAATGTTAACTTGGATTCATGGGAAGAGTTCAAGCATATTATAGAGGTAGAGTCCCAAAATCAAACTACCACTCAGTCAGTGGACCAATCCAATGTAATTCAAACTCCTCAGAAACAATAATTACAAATTGGAAAGAGGAATTTTTCATCGATGCATTTTGAAATGGATATTGATGATCAGTTGATTGAGAAGCTAAGAAAAAATCTTAAATGTGATGAATAATTAGACTTACATGGGTTCTTAGATGAGTTTGCAAGAAAAGGGAAGAGTATATTGCAAATCACACAAGGATTAAGTGAAGCTAGTTCAGCCTCAAAAGGACATGTTATCACTATTGAGAATCTCATTTTATCTCTATTATCAACAAAAAAAGCTTCACAAACCTTTATAGCTAAAGGAATCTCTAATTATAAGCATCCCTCACTCTTTTCTTGGTGTTTGGATATAAATAGAAACAATAAATAGGTGAAAAAAGGAAATGTATCCTTGGGCTTGGGGAGAAAACAAAACTCAGACAAAGTTAATATCTGATGTGGATTACCAATAGGGTACATTCAATTTGGTTGTGCTAGAGTCAAAGGTACTTAAGCCTCTTTTTCCTACAGATTACAAAGCCACTCAAATGAGAGTAAATCTTGGGGAAAACAACCTTATGGATATGATTGAAGTGCACAAGAAAAAAAGTGATATGTTGTATAGAGGGTTCTTGAAATCCTTTTCCAATGAGAGGAAGATGAAAAATATGGTAATGAAAATAGACAAACAGTTGAAGCAGGAGAGGATGGCCACTAAATCCAAGAAAACTCATATTAATGAGTTGGAGAGGAATATTATTTACCTAGGAGAAGATCCTAAAATTATTTTTGTTGTAGGATACCTAATCAAAGAGAAGTATAATGAGATTAAGGTCCTTAAGAAAAAGCTAAATGTTATTGATATACAACATGTTCAGACCTTAGAGCTATGGGATATTCATGAGAAAAAGGAGCAACTTTACTATAAATTATTGGAAAGTAGAAATATCATAGAACACTTACAAGATGAAAATGAAACCTTGAAAGTCCATCAACAAACTTAGCTATTGCAGGAAGCCAAGTCAACTACAGGGAAAAATGCTCCATTAGAGCCAATAAAGGGATTATCAAAAGTCATGGCTGATTTGAGTGTGAAGGAGATTGAGTTGGGCATTATGACAAACTAGCTCAAACACATAGATTCCAAGGTAGTAGAACTAGAATATTAGGTGAAGAGCAGAGAAGTACTTTTGGCACAAATCAATGCTTCTAAAGAGGAAGCTTAGAAGGAAGCAATGAAAATGAAGGCAAGGGTGATAGGGAGACCAGACATAAAAGGAGATAAGCATATAATTTGGGATGATATATCTAACACAATTTTTAAGAATTGGTCTTATTTTACCCTTGTGCACGATGAGCTTGAGCTAATCACCTTAGTCTTCAAAGACATAAAAATAACAACAAATGAGTTGGAGAATAAACCCGATTTGGAAGTTGGTATAATAAAATTCATGAAATACATAACTAAAGAGGAGTTGAATGATTTGCATTTCAATGATAGAACTAGAAGTGTAATGGATGCTAAAAGAGTCATTACAAAAAGGAAATTGTTGCAAAATGTGGAAAGTAAGGGCCATGATCTTATGAGGGAAATCTCTACTTTTAAGAAGATTTTTAGTGATGTCATAAAGCACAGATTACCAACGTTCTGAAATGAAAATGGGGATTTGTATCCAATGAAAAATTATCAGAAGTTGTTAGATGACAACAAGAACAATGATAGCAAGTTCAAAAATCTTAATGGCACTTTGAAGGGGCAAGATGTAGTAGAATTGTTGGAAGGGGATTTTGAGTTGTTGCACAATCTGAAAAAGATTTTTAGGAATTTACCTCCCCTAGTTTATGAGAAATACACTAATTTGGATGAGGAAGTAATAAATATGAATGATCATAAGTTTACAATGGGAAAATATTGGAAAAGGATGTCTCAATTTGCTAAATCTCCATTAGGGAAACACGACAAATCGAGTGGCACACGCCCAACTCCCTAAGGGAAGATTTTACTCAGTAATTTTCCATGTACATCAATTTTTACCTGTTTAAATATTATAACTATAAAGAGTATTCTATTTATTATTCATTATATCAATCCTCTTTTGTGGATTGATCATGTCGGGCATTGTAATTGACCAAATCCCCTTTTGTGGATTGATCAAACCCTAATTGTATTATGAAAATTGAGAAGTCGACCCCCAGGCTAATTAAAAGTGTTTTTAACCACTAAGAAGACAATTCGGCACTGCCCCAGCAAAGAGACACATTTTCATCACTTGCCAGTTTGTATAAATAAAGGAAGCCAGCACCTCATTTATTCACTCACTCAACTCACTCATCTAGTGTGCAAGTATTGAAGGAAGTTGTAGTTACCAGTTGTCGAAAGAAGGAAGAGAGAGAGGTGCATTTATTAGTAGAGGATATTCTCTAGTGTTTGGTTTATTGTCTTGATATTGTATTGGCTATCTATATTAAGGAAGTTTTTGCTGGGTTTTCTCCCCCATGAGAGTTTCCCAGGATAAATGTTGTGTATCTTGTGATTTTGTTTCTCTCAGTGATCCTATCTATGCTATGGTTATCTACTAATTTGAAAAGAAACATAATAATAGCTTAAACCTTAACATGTTTTCAGAGCTAAGCTGAAGAGAGCATCTTTCACTAGATAAAGAAAAACATCATTGTTGTTGTACAAGAAAATGAGGGATTTTTATTGAAGAGGAATTTCAGCCCAAAAGTCATCTAGAAATGTGCACCCTAGCCCAAGGAACTCTTTGGCACCTTCAGAGCACCTTTCCAGTGGATAAAACTCTCGGAAAGTGAAACCCTAGTTTTCACTGGTATGAGAAGTACGAGTCCAGAAATCTGTTGGTCAAGTTTGAAGGGGAAAATTTTGGATTTTCTGAAATCTGACTACACCAGGCTACTCGCCTCATCCAAGCACACCTCCTGGTAAGTTCAAAATTCAATTCTAAGCATTTTCAATTTTTGGTCATTTTCCTAGCTCCAGGTAAAGATGTCTGCAAGCACTAAGTTTGTTGACAAGCTAGAAGGTGTGTAAAACCTCTGTGCTTGGACGTATAGGATTTCAATCATTCTTGAAGACAATGACCTAGAAATATTCATTAAAGATGTACCAGAATCTGTCGATGTTGTAGCTAAAGAAAAACACCAAAAGGACACAGTTAGGGCCAAAAGAATCATTGCAGATTCTATTAAAGATCACTTGATTCCTTAAGTGGATTCAAAGAAGACTCCAAAATAAATGTTT
This sequence comes from Picea engelmannii, assembly GCA_009831015.1. Classification (NCBI taxonomy): domain Eukaryota; kingdom Viridiplantae; phylum Streptophyta; class Pinopsida; order Pinales; family Pinaceae; genus Picea; species Picea engelmannii. The sequence goes on from ML845066.1 coordinate 46,360, forward strand.
GATGCCCTAACCATATTATATGAAGGAAGGAACATCAATTGGAAGATGAATCTAAGAACTCAACTCAAAAGTACAAAGATGCAAAAAGCAGAAACAATCCAGGAATATTTCTCCAAAATATCACAATTCAAAGAAAATATAGAAGCAATTGAAGATACTACAGATGAATATGAACTTATAATGATATCCCTTAATGGTCTCACAAGACCTTGGGATGCATTCATCCAAACTATTTTTGCCAGAAAGGAGAAACTACACTTCGACAGTCTTTGGGAAGAATGTGTTCAAGAAGAAGAAAGAGTAGCTAGCCGAGAAGCATTGCTATCAAGAGATGAAGATCAAGCCCTAGATACTCATACTAAATAAGGAAGAAACAGGTATTACTTCCAAAAAGAAACTCATAAGGAGTCTCAACCCCGAAACAAATTCATACATAAAGAATCTCATCCTCCAAGGAGATTCCAGAAGTTTCATAAAGGTCAAAGAAGAGAAAAAGATTTATCATCCTACCAATATTACCATTGTGACAAGGTGGGACATATTGCTAAGAATTTTCCAGCTAGATGAGAAGAATACAAGAAGATAAACAAGAGGCACCATGCCCATGCAGTTGAATATGAAGAGCCACCCACGAAGATGACAAAAGAACAAATTAAATACTATGTCTTAATCTCTTCCATTTCAGGATCGGTGTCACCTAGTGAGGACACTTGGCTCATAGACAGTAGTACTTCCAAGAACATGACAGGTCAAAGAGACATTCTCTCTTGCCTTACAGAAAAGAATTTTCCCTAGAAATTTACACTTGGAGATGATTATCAATACCCTATCAAAAGAGTAGGAGAATCAAATTACAAACTTGATTCAGGGACCCCAATGAAGATCTAGGATGTACTATATGTACCAGGTTAGACAAAGAACTTACTTTCTATCTCATATTTAGAGAAGAAAGACTTCATAGTTGCCTTCATAGATGGATAAATTTTTATGTGGCCCAAAGGAAAAACCATGGAAGAAGCAATTGTTATTGGAAAAAAAGAAGGTGGCTTGTATAAGCTGAAGGGTCACTCAGAAGCAGCCATGACCCATTCCATTGAGAATCCATGTGAACTTTGACATAGAAGATTAGCCCACATCAACTACAAGGCATTACCATATGTAAGCAAGGCAGTCACAGGTCTACCAGAATTCAAGGTTGACCATGAAGGTGTGTGCAATGGATGTGCACAAGGAAAGAGCATCAAGAACCCTTTTCCCAAAGAGAGACAGTAAAACAAAAGGATTCATAGAGATCATTCACTCAGATGTGTATGGACCAATACCATAAACCTCCATCAATGGGTATGTATACTATGTATCGTTTATTGATGACTATTCTCCTAAAACCTAGGTTTACTTTTTGAAATCAAAAGATGAAGTGTTAAATAAATTCAAGGAATTCAAAGCCTTGATAGAGAATCTTTCTAAAATAAAGATTAAGATACTCAGGTCAGATAATGGAGGAGAATACACCTCAAAAGAGTTTGCAAACTTTTTCAAAGATGTCGGGATCAAGAGGGAGATAACCACTCCCTACAATCCTCAACAAAATGGTGTGGCATAAAGAAAGGACATAACTGTAATGGAATCAATGAAGACTATGATCCATGATCAAGATCTTCCAATGCAGTTATGGGAAGAAGAAACAAAAACAACAGTATATGTACAAAACAGATTGTCCCATAGTGCACTTGGGTTCAATACCCTTGAAGAGATGTTCTCCAAAAATAAGCCAGAAGTAAGCCATCTCAAAATATTTGGTTACCCAATATTTGTACACATTCCAAAAGAGAAGAGAACCAAGCTGGACCCTTCAGGAAAGAAGGGAATATTTGTTGGATACTGTGAGGTCTCCATGGCCTTCAAAATTTATATGTCAGGTTACCATCATATTGATATCAACATGGATGTAACCTTTGATGAAGATGCATCACTCAAGAAATCAAGAAGATGCCAGCTTGAAGAAGCATATGAAGAAGAACATGTGGCTCCCATAGTTACAGAACCAGTGAGGAAATTCATAACTTTCCCTGATGAGGAGATTCTAGAATATCATGACATAATAGAATCTCAAGAACCTCCCCAGATGACAATATTCAATAAGAGAAATCCATCCTGGGCAAGGGAAATTATTTAATATGGAGATAAGTATGGTGCCCCTGAAGGAACCATGAGACAAGTGAAGAAACCCAAGCCATTCTCCAGTTATATGGCTTTGATGTGTGATCTCTTAGAGAAGGAGCCTACTTGATTCGAATAAGCCATTCAGAAGAAAGAATGGGTAGATGCCATGACAGAAGAATATCAATCCATCATAAATAATGATGTATGGGAAATAGTTCCCAGACCGAAGAGCAAGGATGTGGTATCTTTCAAATGGATTTTCAAAATAAAACATGTTATTGATAGAAGTATTGAGAAATATAAAGCAAGGTTTGTTGCTCATGGATTTTCTCAAAAGGAAAGCATTGATTATGAATAGACGTTTTCTCTTGTAGCTAGATACACTTCAATTAGAACCATCATAACCCTTGCAGCTAAGATGAAGTGGAAGTTACACCAGATGGACGTGAAAACAACTTTCTTGAATGGTGTCATTGAAGAAGAAGTGTATATAGAAAAACCTCAAGGGTTTGAAGTTGAATATAGGAAGACTCATGTCTGCAAGTTGAAGAAGGCTCTGTACGGATTAAAGAAATCTCCTAGAGCTTGCTATGTGTTATCACCATATAATTCCCAGTTGTGTCCAAGTTTTGGAAATTTTATGACGGATTAAATCACCGCAGAGCTGTGATAAATTTAGATGACCCGTCTATATCTGGCAGTGTTTGGACGAAATAGTGGAGATATGAAGAATAATGCTCAGTCGACTGTCGATCTCAAAGGTAGCCTGGATCAATGGCCGAGATGTGTATCGAAGATACAACCTGCACAAATATTAAGTGGTCAAGGGCGAGTCGGGGAAAACTGTCACGGTTTTTGAGGGACACGTGGAACCCTTAGAAGTATATCGAAAAGGAGGGTTGTCTGACCAAAACCACTTTTTTCAACCTCCGATGTCAAATTCATCGGGCAAGACACTGACTGTATATCTTGAAATGACTCGGATCAATGGTCGAGGTACAATTCGGTGATCGAAGTAGCGCGAGAATTAGCCGACAAGGGGCGGATCGGGGAAAATTGCCCTGGTTTAAATCATGGACATGCGGTGTTCTCTGAGACACATCGGGGCTAAGGGTGGTTCATCTAAAACCACTTTTCTCCAAACCCCGATGGTAATAGACGCCTATAAAAGGAAGGAACCCAGGCATTATTCTAATAGTATTTGAAGCAGTTGAATGTTCAGAGATTTGGCGCAAAGCTTCTATCCAAATTTCAAAATTCAGGACCGAACTAGATCAGTTTTCTCGCTGCTTATTAGGTATTCTTCACGATGGCTGCCAATCCTATTGTTTTATCCGTGAGTGAACCAAATACTGCCTCTAGGGAAGATTCCCTAATTGACAGAGATTCTGACGTTTTCAACACAGTGACAATGGTCTCACCCATTTCTGTGTCCAAAGTGAATTTGTTGAACAACGTCGGATCCCACATATCCTTTCTTGAAGCGGCTTGGGCCTCTTTTTCCCCTTATGTCGTAGAAACAATTTTCCCATTCCCCGAATTTGTGAACTAGTGTGCTGAGAGATATTCTCAGGGAGAAAGAGTCATCCTAAACAAATTAGGGTCAGAAGTCCTATGTAAAGTAGATGGTCCTTCACTTTGACATGCCCTAAATGTAACAAACACCTCCCCTGTGGTGTCAGAACCCTTTGAGGAACAAAGAATGATTATGATTTATTGGGAATGATTGCCCGAGGTAAAAACTTTGTTTTTGCAAACCATAGTCAAACCTGAACATCATTCAAAAAGTCTATCCCTGCCTGCCAATCTAAGCATCATGATCGTCGAAGTCCAGTGGGCTTGCTCTCTGCTGAGTCAAATTCTAGGTCTAGACAATGACAAGTTTGTGGTAGAGGTTATGTTAGGAATCCTGTTAATTTTCTTCCTATCTAGGCAATCAGTCCGTGTCAGTTTTGATGAATTTATTGCGGAGAACATACATCAACAAATGGTTAATTTCAGCTCATTGAGACATTTCAGATACTACTCTCATCTCTTGAGAATGTTTCTGGGATCTAACAATACCGAACTTCTTGAAGCTGCGTTTATTTTGACCGAGTGTAAAAAGATCACCATGCTCATCTTCATCAACAAAATCATGTCCAGAATATACAGTCTCATTTTCGGTTCAGATTTTCCAAGAGTCCTGGAAGAGATGAAAAGTTTGTTGCAACCGAGTCCAGAGAATACTATGGGAGACTGGATGTTTTTCAATCAGTCCACGATGATTTGGGTATATGGATGCCAAGAAGGACCTCACCTTTTACCAGTTTTCCTGACTCCTAGGATATTTGCATTGGAATTTATAAGACAGAGGATCATCTCAGAGATTGAACACTTCCTCAAAGCTCACAAGGCTTCAAATATGAAATTCCCATTCGTGGTAGGTCCTTTTGTGGTGAAGAGCAAGTCTTGTTTGCCTCAAATTCAGTCTAAACTCAATGAATTTGGGTTCACACAACTACAAGGAAGAAGATACGTTCCACATCAGGTTATATCAAAGAGAAGATTGGCGAGCAGACAAGGCCCTTATGAACATGAGCACGTTGAAGAACTAGATAAATTGGCCAATCTAGAGACCTGCACAGAAATGGAGGTCATCACGCTGCATGAACAAGCAAAGCAGACAAAGACTACTTCCCAGCAAATCTCAGCACAAAAACCCTCACCCAGGTTGATTATCAAGGCTTCTAAAATGAGCATCTTCAATAAGAGAAGCAGTTCAGAAGCCCTAGGGGCTAGCGACCAACAAGATACCCTCAAGAAAATGAGGGCCACATCACCTTTTCCAACTATTGACTTGGAAGAAGAAGAACATAAAGCAAAGATGTGCATGGAGATAGTAGACACTAAGGTCCAAAATGAAGAGATCAATCCCGAAGACAAACCACGAAACAAAGGCAACATGAAGGTTTTCAGCAGAAGGAAACACATATTTGGCCAGACTGTCGAGACGGTTTATCAATCTAAGGAATACTTGCTACATCAATATGCAGTGAAAGGGAGTATGGTCGATAGCGAGATAAAGGAGCTTTTTCCTGAAGTGGAAGGGACATCTCAGCGCAAATCTCACCTACTCTCAGTCAGAGATGTCGAGAAAAAGACATTCAACATTGTAGTGGCCGATAATGATAAGGTATCTGAGTTCAAGGTACACTATGAGAACATCGACACTCCTGACAAAGTGAAATTCCACAGAAATGTTACTGATATGTTGTACGCTGATTACCTAAACTTAGCTTTGAAAGTTGCAAGGTTGACAACACATGTATTGAAACTGGATGGACAACTGAAACAAGAAAAGGTGTCCAACAAAGCTTGGATGATGCAGGTAAAAATATTAGAGTCTAAAGGTCCACAAGGGGTGAAGGCCTCTATGGATGAAAAGGATAAAATGATTCAAAGTTTGAAGAAAAGATTGAAGATGTCACCTATAGACCATCCACAAATAGCAGAGTTAACTACTTTGGAGCAAGAAAAGGAAACCTTCAGACAAGAGGCTCTAGACTACAAGGCTAAGGTGTTGCAGTTCGAGAAAGAGAAGGAGAGTCAGTCATAGATGCAGACGAAAACATCAGATATGGAGATTATCATTCCTGCTAATGCAGAGGCTGGATCAAATGCTAAGGGGTTAGTTCAGGATATGTCCCAGATAAGTTTGAAAACAGGCGAGATCAAGGATCTAAAAGAAAACTTAGAAAAATTGAAACAAGAGGCTAAGGTGAAGGACGAGAAATTAGCTCAACTCTATGGAGAGAACCAAGACTTGCAGGAAAGAGTGAACAAGCTAAAAACCATATTGAAGGGTAAAACGCTACTGCAGAGAGCCAAACATGTGATATGGGACGCGATTGCTGCGGAGGTTGTTAAATTCAGAAGTTATCTAAACTTTATTAATGACAAGGACAACATGGCTACTACAACTTGAAACCACTACACTGTTGTAAATGAAGTGCTAGCAAAGAAGCCCTTAGAATGGGCCCAAAATGCCATCGACTTGTTGAATGTCATACCAACCGTCGATCTTCAGACCATCGGTGTGAAAGACAGGACTGCTTTAATCATTTCAGCTAGGAGAATCATTGCCAAACAAAACATGCTCAGATCGGTTCAAAACAAAGATATGAAAATGGACCATAGCATATAGGAGTTTAAAGATGCCTTCGAACAATTGTTTGCTAAAGGCCTCCCCTCATTCTAGGATGGTAAAGGCTCATTGTACAACTAGGAAGATTACCACACTCTTCTCATGCAATGCAGGATGGACCATTCCAGGTTTGAATATATGGAAGAAAGTCTGAAGGTTCCTAGCTTGGTAGAAAACTTAGCTACTGATTTCAAATTTCTGAACAAATTCAAAACAATGAAATTCAGCGTGCCAATCATGTCCTACGCAATGTGCATCGACCTAGAAATTTTGATTAAAGAAATGATGGACTATGAAATCCCCTCTGACGCACAATGGAAGGAACTTGTACGGTTGGGAAAGACAAAATGCCACGTCCCCGGAACCAACAGATGATCTCCAGTTGTCACCCATCTTACCAGACCTAATGGAAGTACAGAGAAAACCAAGGGTAGCGGAAGCAGCCAGGCGGTCAGAGAGATTATTCATGATGGTGAAACGTTTCTTTTTGTTAATGATTGTAAGTCATTTCGTATACCGAAACTGACATCCAAAACTGTTACAGAAGCTGAAACGTTTCAGTTTCAGTTATTTTTTATCAAATTGTATAAGTACTAAGAGGCTTGAATTAGCCAATGTTGGCATAAGTGTAAGAGCACCTTTTTGGTTGTATCAAACTTTATTTGTAAATTTTCCGAATCTGAATTGAATACAAATGCAGAAGATTTTGAAGTCTCTATGAAAATATTCTAACGGGTGGTGATATGAGATTTGTTTCCTTTCATCGTATGTAATTCCTGTAGCCTGTCATTTCATTTAAATTTTCTTCTATTTAAATTGGAGAGTTTAAAGGCCCATAATTTTTCCTGCGACGCTCATGGTCTAAGCAATTTAAACTATGTGATTGTCTTCTTAACTTATTCAGAATTCGTTTCAGCAATGCTCTGATGCAGTTATTTTTCTTCTTTATCTTCCTACACATCTTTTTATTTCAAGAATAACTCAGATTCATTGCCTTATTTATCCTTTGTCCTCTGGAGAGTTTTATCAATCTATGCATTGTCTTCGTTCACTTTCATAATTTTGAGTCCATAGCTCATAGTGTTCCCCTCTTCTTCGCCAACAACTCTATTAAAAAGCTCCCAAACAAATCAAATCTAGCCGTCGGTTTCCATAGATATATCAAGTGACACGAGAAAGCCCTCTCTAAGTTGGGCAGGCTAGTGCCTCATCTCTAAAGCTGGTTGAAACAGTTACCTCTTTCATTTGTCTATTCAGCCAACAAAATTTACAGAGTGCTAACAGTATGGAAGCATTGACAGTTTCCTGATGAGCTTGGGCTTTACCAAGAGTAAAGTTGACTCTAACCTTTACTTCAAGGTTATGAATGATGAGCCTATTATATTGTTGATGTATGTGGATGACTTATTCTTAACTGGAGAAGAAACGCTCATCACTGATTATAAGAAGAAGCTTGTTGTAGAATTCGAGATGAAATACCTTGGCCTAATGCACTATTTCTTAGTTCCTTAGGTTTGGCAAATCCCAAAGAAGATCTTCCTCAACCAAGGGAAGTATGCAGTTGAAATATTGAAGAGATTTGATATGTTGGAGTGAAAATCCATGAATACACCCATGGAAACAAAGTTGAAGCTCTTGGTTGACACTTCGTTAGAATTGATTGATGCTACGCTGTACAGACATATCATTGGGTCATTGATGTATCTGACAAACACTAGGCCAGATATATGTTTTGTTGTGAACACCTTGAATCAGTTTCTGGTAGAGCCCAGACGTGTTCACCTAGTTTCTGCAAAACATGTGATGAGGTACCTTAAGGGTACATTAGATTGTGGTCTCAGTTATAATGGATATCATGACTTCATACCGAGTGGTTGTACCGATTCAGATTGGGCTGGAAGTGTCTCTGACAGAAAGAGCACTTCATTATGTTTTTTCAGTCTGGAGTCATCCATGATCACATAGAAAAGTAGGAAGCAATCAAGCATTTCTCTCAGCATGGAAGAATCATAATACATTATTGCATGTTCTACCAGTTGTGAAGCCATATGGCTTTGGAAGTTGTTGACAGGTTTGTTTGATCTAGAGATGGAAGCAACTGTGATCCTATGTGATAACTATAGTTGCATAAAGATGACAAAGAACCTTGTGTTCCATGACAAGTCAAAACACATAGAGATCTGATATCATTACATCTATGACATGGTGCAAAGAGGAGACATAAAGCTCCAGTATGTTAGCACAGATGAACAATTTGTTGATGTGTTAACCAAGCCTGTATCTCGTGTAAAGTTTGAGCACTTTCAAGATAATCTTGGTGTAGTCCAAAAGGACCTCCCTCGAAAGGGGGAGTAGCGTTGCGATTCCAGACTCGTGTTGTGATGCCAGCCTAGTGATGAATATTTCCAGCTTCGTGTTGATGTTGTTGTGATGCTAGCCTTGTGTTGTGATGCCAGCCTAGTGATAAAGATTTGCAGCTTTGTGTTGATGTTGGTGTGATGCCAGCCTCGTGTTGTGATGTCATCCTAGTGCTGAAGATTTACAGCTTCGTGTTGATGTTGTTGTGATGCCAACCTTGTGTTGTGATGTTGACCTAGTGCTAAATATTGTCAGCCTTCGTGCTGATGTTGTTGAGATGCCAGCTTTGTGATGAATATTTACAGCCCTTGTGCTGATGTTGTTGAGATACCATCTTCGTGCTGAAGATTTCCATCCTAGTGTTGATGTTGATGATTCTCCAACCTTTGTGTTATTATATTGTTGTTGTTGATGTTGTATCAACCTTGTGTTGTTATTGATGATGATGTATTAGTGTTATACTAATCCATGTTGATGCATATGATGATGATTCCATTTCAACTCCCTGCTGTGAATGATGATATTGATGAAGAGAAAAAATTCTGATGATTTATAGATATGGCAGTCAGTGTTCCAGACGATGTTGATGTTGTTGCCCTCTCTCTCTCCTGATGATGTTGGAGAATACCATTTTTGTTAAGGGGGACTGTTGAAATATTGTAACTACAAAGAGTATTCTATTTATTATTCATTTATTATTCATTATATCAATCCCCTTTTGTGGATTGATCACGTCAGGCATTGTAATTGACCAAATTCCCTTTTGCGGATTGGTCAAACCCTAATTGTATTATGCAAATTGATAAGTTGGCCCCCAAGCTAACTAAAAGTGGTTTTAACCACTAAGAAGACAAGTCATCCCTACCCAGTGAAGAGACACCTTTTCAACACCTACCAGTTTGTATAAATAAAGGAAGCCAACGCCTAATTTGTTCACTCACTCAACTCACTCATCTAGTGCGCAAGTATTGAAGGAAGTTGAAGTTACCAGTTTCCGGAAGAAGGAAGAGAGAGAGGCGCATTGCTTAGTAGAGGATATTCTCTAATGTTTGGTTTATTGTCTTGGCATTGTATTGGCTATCTATATTAAGGAAGTTTTTGCTGGGTTTTATCCCCCATGAGGGTTTCTCAGGATAAATGTTGTTTATCTTGTGATTGTGTTTCTCTCAGTGATCCTATATATGCTATGGTTATCTAGTAAATTGAAAAGAAACCTAATAATAGCTTAAACCTTAACATTACCAAGGTAAAAACATTTCAAGAATAAATAAGTAGTAAGAGGTTTCAAGAATTTGGTTTGCGTACAATTGTATATATAAAGGAGAAACAAGGAGCATAATTAAAGGGTTGGAATTTTTGGGAATTAGAGTGTAACATGTTCTCAAGTTTTCCATATCAACAAAGATCACAGAGGAAGAGATAGATTATGAGAAGAGGACAGAGGGTTTGTAGAGATTCATTCACCATGGTCGTATCAGTTTGTATTATTGCATTGTAATCCATTTTATTCTCCAAGTAAAGTCATAGCTATTCTTCAAACATCGTAGATCTTATTTTCTCATTAATTAAAGCCTTATGCGGGAATTGGCATCATATTCATTGTGAATGTATGGTGTTTTTAATGTGATTGGAATTGAATTCATAATAAATAATCAATTTATTTACCTTTTATGTTTAATATGACTGAATGAATGAAAACATCTTATGATATTGTTGAATGTATTAATCATGAATTTTTCCTATGTTTATTCCCTTCATAACTTCAGATTAACATGTTTTAACTGTTGAATTCTTTATGCTCAACAAGTTTTTCTTTCTGTAAAGACTGCACGATTCATTCACAAGAATACCTTGTATGTTTTATTGTATTTTTCTTTTGAATCCATCCACCCATCACCTTTAAAATCCATATTTTTGATAAATATGGGAAAATTCCTCTTGGGATGAGAGTCCTCAAATTATCTTGTCTGAAACAATTTTGAGGATTATGAGAAATTGAAGAATATTATCAAAAGATTTCCGCCACAATACATCTTTAAAACCATATCTAAGTTTTTGCTTTGAGGTGCCTTGGCATAGTTCCATTTACAACTTGGAACATATCAAGGGATAACATCTTTCAGTTGTTGGGTATTTCATCATCACTTGTTCTTCTTGGTTTTATGGTTCATCATTATAATGATGTACAGAGAATTTACAAAACAAAGCAATTTTAAAGCCTAAAGAAAGAATGCGTAGAACTAGCCAAGCTCGTACCTTGTTAGCATGTATTTCACTCATCAACATTCCACCATTCTAATATTACCCTTCTCAACCTAAGTCATTATTAAACCATATTAATGAGCATTTGGTGAAAGTACTATTTTTCTTTTATTTGCATATAGTTGATAGTTGTTACATATTATGATGTTTAAGGAATAATGAATGACATTTTTTTTCTTTGATGAAAATATGATTTAGATGAGATTTTTCAGTAGAGGTATGTATTTATAAAAACTATGCACATATGAATGGTGTTCGTAGGAAGATGAAAGAAAATGGATGTTGATCCATTGTATCATATGGATGTTGACACCATAACTTCAATCAAACTCTATTTAACATCTCTTGTTTTTTATCTTTAACATTAATTTAACATCTCGTGATTCTCATATTATAAGGTAACATTTTAATATTCCATGCTTCTCATATTGTGGCAGGGTGATCGTGGGAAGGCACCAACCTTGGAGTAGGTAAAGAACTAACAATATCCATATCCATTTAAACTGAATTGTATTATTGTTTTTATAAATGAATTAACTTGTTTTTTTGTTGATATATGTAGTTGTCAACACCTTATGTTGACAATGTGGGCGCCGATGACGATTTTTTTGAATCCATGGACCCGATGGAGAAAATTAAAAAGGTTGTGACAAAGGAAAACATGGAACTTATTTCATTAGGTAGGTGTGAACCAACAGAGGAGAAAAACAAAACATGCAAAGTTTTGATGGAAGATATACAATGATATGCAGTAAGTGCCATCTTTTAAAAAGGTTATTTATCACATATGTTCATTTATGAATTTTGTTTTTCTACTTTTACATGATCTAGATAAAAAATGTTTTCATTATATAGGATTTATTAAAAGCTACTCATCAATATACTCCTTAGGCTGATGTTGGTAGAAACGATGCTCAAACACTACAACATCCTACCATGAGCCACATACCCATGAGGCTCTTTGGCTCTTTGCTTGTGGCTAACATCCCCATGACACAGATGAAAAAACCTTTTAGGGCTCATGACACAACCTCACAGTGCACTCCAGACCAAGCACATTATGGTGGAGATGAGCCAATTGGTGACTCTACAAATTGATTTCTTGGATCATCACATGTTACCAACAAGGGAACAATTCTGGTTACCTTTCTGGTGGATGAGAACATTGTTCCGATCAAGACACGAAAACTATTAGGTATTTATGAATTTCTTAATTATTTTCTATTATATAATTGAAACATACATTTCTCTGATTATTTTAAATTAATGATCATATTGTTCCGCATGAAAAAAAAATTAATCATATGAATGACAAGGCCTTAAATATTTTTGGGCCCAACATACACACACGGTGGAATACTCAGAATCTCAATTTGAAAAAGGATCTTATCGTCCACTTGGTCGGATTATTTGGTGAATCCTTTGAAAAAATTGGAGTCACCTCATTGGTCGGTACATATTTGAAATATGTGAGGGCTCAATATAGGGTTCATTTGTGGTGACAACCCCCTTCCATCCTTTGGGTTGGCACAACCTCCTGGTGTACGATCGTTCAAGTCGTCGAACTGAATGGTCCATCAAGCTCCTGATGGAACCGATCTGACTTGACACGGGCCCTTTTGCCTCCCTGGCACCAGCTATGGGACACCTGCGGACCCTCTCCTTGCGCTTTTCAAATCCAACACCAACGTTGCTATCTCCCCATGCTAGACTTTCTTTCTGATGTGACCATGGGCTATGGTTGTTGGCCAGCTTCCTTCGGGATCCCGCGCTTCGAAATTTTCATGAGATGCCTTCCCCTTTCCCCAATTCCTGAATCGATGAATACTCTGGGACTAGATCTACGGTCCACGTTCCTTTCGCAATCGACGGCGGTAATCGAATCACGAGTCTGGACTTCACGAGTCCTTTCTCCTCTCAACTCCACTTTTCCCAACTTGTGAATCAACGAAATGTCGATCTCGCTCCACGTGTCCTCCTTGATGGATGACTAAGATTTACTTCGGCTCTTAGCTCTTCGGGACTTCTTTTTGAATTTTCTCTGAAGGGTTCCTCCTTTGAAATACGTGACTCTCTGCCACGTGCTCTTCCAGATCCAGTGGCCTGGATTTACTTCACTCTTCGTGACCTCATGAAGACTCTTGTTTTCTCATGGAAAACCTTCCTAAGCTCCTGCTCCTGAACTTATCGATATTCTGCCACCTGTCTTCTCCTCGATGATGGATGACTTCTCCATCTTCGGGACTTTGGAAATTCCTTGACTCCTTTGCACACTTAGCGTAATTTCACCCTTCGAGACTTAGGCTATTCTCAAAGGATTTCTGCACTCCTTGCAGAAATTTGTGCAAATATCCTGTGACTTTGCTCGACTTGAGAATCTCTAAGGTTCCAAGTTCTGTTGTGAGCTTCTTGTGCCCTCCTGGAAGATTCTTTCTCTGCTTCCTGATATTATAAGGTGAACTCACCACACCTTAGGCACACTCCTTGTGCTTGGCTCATTTCTTCGACGGCTTCTCCCTCAGCCTTGTGAAAAGGTTTAAGGCATCTTCTTTCCTTTGTTGATGCACTTCTTGCAAAGCCTTCCTTCACCATAATATTCAACAATTCTAGGATCCTCCAACACCTTCAACCGTGTTGCTTCTGTGTATGCTCCCACTAGCTCTATCCCCTCCTTGAAGAGTGTTCCATAGTGTTCAGTAACTTTGGATTGTGCTTGTCTCCACACAGTGTTTCTTGTCAAGGAACTTAACCGCCTTGAAATTTCTCCCCGAGTCTGTGAATTAATCTAGTGTGCCCTCATGGCAGCTTCTCTTCTGGCTCCACTGAGTTTAGATACGCACTCCTTGTGTCAGCTTACATATTTTTCTTGCTCTGTAGCTCACTCCTTTCATTTATCCTAGAGAACCAGACTTAACTAAATTCACTCGTGGATAGAAACCAGTATCTCTACCCTTACAGATGATTTCTAACATTCATCTACAATTCAAAAACATGTAAAAGACATTCATAACACAACATCCATTGAATAGAAAGATAAAACAGGAAAAATTCTCATTTTCTTTTAATGGTGGAATGTCAATTTACAATGGTGGAGTCTGAGCTGCAACTGAGTCTTGGCTCTCATCAACCTCTCATCTACCAACCTATCCAAACCAATTCATCTAACAACCTATCCAACCCAACTCGTCTAACAACCTATCCAATGCAGCTCGTCTAACCTCTAATTTTCTTACAATACAAATATTTATACAAGAGGGGATCAATGAGCTTCCCTCGCAATCTTAAATTAGTGGTGTTGAATCGCCATTCAAACACCTATCTAATGGACAGATTCTAATGATGGAAATCTTCTCCAAATGGATGCAGGTCCATTCTTCCATCATCCTATTAATGGAGACCTTATCTCCAGCTGGTGTGAAAGCATAATCTGGCTCTTCCAGCTTGCCTTCAATTAATGCCCAGATCACACTTTGGATTCTCAAGGAAAAAATGACAGGGCAGTGCCTCTCCTTCCTTGAATGTGCACCATGCGTGTAAATGAGTTGGCGCATATTCAGATGGATCGATGCTCCTACATCAATTTGCAAACAAACCATAGGTATGAGCATCCTCCAATGATTCCATAGAGTGAGTGGAAGAATCTATTGGAGGATACAAAGGAGAAGTCAATTACAAAAGAAGGAAAGATGCCACCTGGTCCAAGAAGGTATATAATATTTGGAATTTAGTATGTTGAACTTTATTTAGTTCTATACAAACATTATCATATACAACCTATTGGAAACTTTTCTTAGGCTCCCATACACGTCAAAAGAAACCAAGGAAAGACTATAAAAACACAGGAAAAACAAAATTGTCCAAGGTTTTTACGTGAAAGAAAAATCATGAATTGTAATTATAAAATAATTAAACCATATCATTCCTATCATCATCCAAATTTTACTTAATTGCATCCAATAAGACAAATCTAAGATCTTGTGCAATGTAGGGGGATCAATTCAAAAATGAAACCACTCAAGAAGACCTCCGACTTGGTTTCAATTTTGTCTTTCAAGATGTCGTTGGACTTCGAAAAAGCATGGGAAAAACAAAATATTCCCTTTTGAACAAAGTCATAAGTGGAATCAATGGACTTTAATTGTTGATTACTTGTAAAATCTATTCATGATTGATTTCACCCATAAATGAATGTGTCTTTTTATTTTAAGCAAGAGAGAAACAACAATAATGACGTCAACAGTGGAAAGCATCCCCATGATATTGGAGTGCAACCCGATGATAGTGGTGTGCAGTCATGTCATGACGGTGGAGTGTATCCCAATCATATGGCGTTGTGCAGCTCGACCATGACAATATTATGGCTATAAAATCAGAAGTATGGATTATAATTATTAATATTTACTTATAGATGGTGTACTTAAAAATTTTATTGTTTCAATGGCATAGTATGTAGATGAGGATGCTTGGAGAGAGCAGGGAAAGAGAAGGAACATATGGTAGTCGAACCAATGGTATCGACTAGTCAACTTTGTAAAGAACATTATAATGCTATTTGCATTAATGAACTACTTCTATGAATAATAACTAACCATATCAATTTAACCCTTTTTGTTATTGTCGTCGATGTCCCTCAACAATATACTTCACATTGTGGATTGTACAAGAATATGCATACAACACATCATACCATGCATATTGAATCAACACCAGGAGAGGGACCAACAACTAAAGCAGATCAAGAAATGGATGAGCCAATCAACAAATATATGGAAAATAAGAATAAAATAAATAAATGATTGTATGTATTATGAGAAACATGTATAATGGAAATATATTTTGATGATAAAATTTATTTATATATATTATTTGTTGCTACCTTCTTATGGATGAATGTTATGCAATTTGTATGTACAGAACCACATATTTGCACACACATTCTTTCTTTCATTTACCTTTAAATTTTGTTTTTCTACTTTCTATGCATGAATCATACTATCATACTTTCAATCATTTTCCAACAGATAGATTAGGTATGGGGAATTGAGAGTGATGTGAGGGTGGGGGGGGAGAGGGAGAAATGAGCTTCCACCTTCATGTTGTTGGCCATGTTCAATAAAGAATAAATTATTCTTGAAACCAAAAAAATCTCATTCAGGTATTCCACTTTAGTCTTTTGAGAGTCTTGTACATGTTGAGATGTCTGTTTATTTATTTAATTAGTACTCAGTCATATAACATTTTATTCTCTAATGAATTTTGTAGGTCTTCGCAATGGAAATGAAACTAACAAATAACCTATATGTGATGTGGTTGTACAATATATTTCCTCATAGAGATCATGGACACGGATAGTTAGTACTCATTTTTTCCATTTTAGTTAGTGTGTGTGCACAGTTGCCAAATATTCATGTATATTTCAACCCTTTACTAAATTATGGGCACAAATCACCCTAGTATATAGTATTTAGGGTTTACAATAAATCCAAAACCTTGTAACTTGTTACTTCTAAATGACCAACATCATACATGTATTTTTATTCCTAGGGCGTGCATTTTTCATCATTCCATGCCTTCATGCATTTTTTTGCACTTACAAGGAAACTTTTAGAATTTATGCACAACATAGGGTTTTTGGTTTCAAAATGCACAACTCAAGTATGAATAGATGTAAAATGATAAAAT
>ML845067.1:6102-18817 GCA_009831015.1 Picea engelmannii
TTTACTACAACACTAAGTGCTTTTGAAATTGAGCATATATAGTGCGTGGCTACCTTTGAAACAAAAGACTTCCCTGGGTTGATAATTTATGTTTCACTTGGTTGTTTAAAATTAATTAAGCAATTATAGTGACCAACATGTTGCATGCTTTTTAGTCTTTTTATTTTTTTTACTGCGGGGTGTGTGGTCAATTGTCCTTGTACAGCTTCATTCGGCTCTCGTTGATCAATCCTTTGAGGTCTGCGCCTTCTAAATCTATTAACTATACAGCTCCTCTGTCTGTGACATATTTTACCTTGTATGGTCCTAACTAATGCATTCTGAGCTTCCCTGGGTGCTGAAATGGCTTGCTATCATAGAGAAATACTAGATCTCCTTCCTTAAATGTTTTCTTCTTGATGTTTCAATCATGCTAATCTTTGTCTCTTTCTTTTTGCATGTGTTGATGGAATCTTGCTAGGATTCGGTCTTCCTCCATTGACAATAACTTATTTAGTCTTTCCTCTACTGTGCCTCATTCTGTCATCTATGTGACAGCTTCTACGCGTAAGCTAGGTACTAAAAATTATAATGGCACTACTACTTCTTGGCCATAGACTAGCTTGAATGGTGTGTGCCCTGTCAACTTTTTGCATGTGGTCCTATACTCCCATAATATTTTTGGTACTTTGAGGTCCCATTCATCTCTATTGACGTTACAGATCTTTGTCAGTGTGTTCTACATAATTTTGTTAAAGGCTTCTATTGTGCCATTTTATTGTGGGTGATATGGTGTGCTCTTCTGGTGATGAACTTCAAAATCTTTAGTCAACGCACGGATGGTGATTTTTATGAAGTGTGTGCCTTGGTCACTCATCAAAACTCTTGGGCACCCAAATCTAGTGATGACTTGTTCAAACCAGAAGTGTGTAGCTATCTCTGTGCTGCAATCTTTTACTGGTGTGGCTTCTGCCCATCTTGTTAGGTATTCTGTCACGATGGTAATGTATCTTACCCCTGTTCTTTTGGCTGGTGGGTTAATTGGTCCCACAATGTCAATTGCCCATTTATCAAATGCTTGTAATGTTACTTGTGGTTGTAGTGGCATCTCGTCCATTCTGTTGGGTTTTCCTACCCTTTGACAGACGTCGCATCTCTGACATTACTCTTTCGATTCCCCATGAATCGTTGGCCACCATAGTCCTGTGCGTAGTACCTTCTACGCGGTAGCTTTTCCTATATAATTCCCTCCTGTGATTCCCTCATGGGCTTCTGCTAAAATTCTTGATCATTCATGCTCTAATATGTACCTTCACAAGATGATGTCTGCCCCTATCTTGTATAGGTGTCCTGTGATCAATTGATAGTTGATTGCACATACTACTAGGTTCTTCTTCTGCATGGTGGTATATCCTTGCTGCGTAGTACCTGTGCTCAAGTACTGGATGATCTCTACGAAGTAGTTATCAACAATCTGTACTAAGAATAGATGTGCATTTCGAAAGTTGTCTTCTAAATTCATAGGTTCTTCTCCATTTGTGACCCTGGATAGGTGGTTAGGTCCTGCATTCAGTTTCCCTAGTTTAATTATTACTTCAAAATCAAATTCTTGAAATAGCAGTATCCATCGACAAATTCTCCCCCCAACATTGGCTTGTTGACTAGGTATTTTAGGGCTGAGTGATCTGTAAACATCTTAAAGTGTTTTCCCAATAGGTAATGTCTGAACTTCTGTAGTGCATAGACCATAGCTATGCCTTTTATTTCTGTCATGTTATAATTATGTTCCGAGTCTAAAAAATTTATGCTTGTGAATGCAATCGGGTGATCCAAGTCTCCTGCTCCTGGTTGTGCTAAGATAGCTCCCAGTGCTATTGCTGATGCATCTACATGCACATGGAATGTCTTCTCCTAGTCTGGAAATACTAATATTGGTGTGGTAACCATCTTTTCCTTCAAAGTATCTAGACCGTGTTGACACTCGTCATTCCATTAATACTTTGTATCCTTCCTTAATATTTTTTCCATTGGGGTTGTGATCTGCGTATACCCTTTAATGAATTTCCTATAGTATCCTGTGTGTCCTAACGTTGCTCTTACCTAACAGACTATTTTTGGTGCTGGTAAGTTAATAATGAAGACGATCTTTGATGGATCAACTAACAAGCCTTGTTTTCATACTATATGGCCCAATAGTATCCCAAATGGTGTTCCAAATATGCATTTCTTGATGTTCAATGATATCTTGCATTGTCTACATATCTATAACATCATTCGTAGCACTTCCACATGGTTTTTCAATAGACTGTAAACTGTCCAGTCATCCAGGTAAACTTTGAGAATCTGATGGATGAATTCCTTAAATGCTGCGATGACCACTCTGGAGAATATTGTGGGTGCATTCTTCAGTCCAAACGGCATGACTGTGTATTAATAAGATCCCCATTCCATCACAAATGTGGTCTTGTGTCTGTCCTCCTATGCTATCTTAATCTGATGGTAGCCTGAGAATCCATCAGTGAATGAGTAAGCTTCGTGTCCCCCCACATTCTCTAACACTTCATCCGTGAACGATGTAAGGAATGGGTCATGTAGACGTGCATCGTTAAACTTCCTCAAGTCGATGCATATCCTGATCTCTATTCCTTGTTTCTTGTCCTGTACTACCATCAGGCTTATCCCATCTGATTCTTCAACTAGTTCGATGATGCCGTCTTCGAGCATCTTGTTGATCTCATCTTTAACTTTCTATTTATATATGGGGTTCAGTTTGTAGGGTTGTTGTCTAATAGGTATCGCTTCAGGTCTGAGTGGTATCTTCATATCTCCCAATTCTCTGGCTATACCCTTCATCTCTGTAAATGTTGTGGGAAAAAGGTCTCTATATTCTCACAACAATTATGTGATGTGTTCTACTATTTTCTTATCCCAGTAGTCTCCAATGCTGGCCATTTTGGGTTGCTCAACTGTCTCGATGTTAACTTTCTTTACCTTGATTGGAGTGGCAATGACTTCTGATTCTATGGGTGGTCCTTCCATATCTATTTCTCCTTCTACTTCTTCGATCTGAATGTTGCGTGGGTCATCTTCATCGGGTGCTTCCTCCTGTACATGATAACATGACAGTAGTTCCTTGATTGTCTGTTTAATCCACTGTTTCTCTTTTGCGATAAATTCTATTTCTGGTTCTTTGATGAATATTACTCCTTTGATTCGTTTGAGAGCTGCGTCTATGTTGGGGTTCTCATGCTCAAATGAGAAAGTTATTGTGAAGTTCTGTTGCAATGTCCTCCATGTTGTAGTTCCTTTGCGCAATTCCTGGTCTTTATACCAGTTCGCTGGTATTCCCTCTAAAGTATGTATGAAGTGATGAGGCCATTCCTCTGGTGATGTCATTTTCCACAGCGTTTTGCACTTTGCCAAGTGTTCCGCTGGTGCCTCTTTTCCTTGGTATTTCTGTTGTTTGTTGCATTCCTGTTTTGCGCCGAACCTTATGCGCAATAGTCACTTACATTGATACCAGTCTATAATGGTATCTTTATGTGTGCCCCACCATATTGCGGGTGTGGCCTTAAGTGCTAAGTCAAGTGCTAACAGTCATTGGTTTTATAATACTTCGTCTTTGTATTGTGTCAAGAATGTTTCCAAATACTTCAGTCTTTGGAAACTGGGTGGTTCTCTAATTTTTGTGCCTACCCATCTTATTGTGCGGTCTATTCTTGCAAATGTTCACGTGGATACTTCGTGTAGTCTCTGCTGCTAGTTTTCTAACCCAGTGTCCGAGTTTGTTGCGTATGAAGCAATGCTCCACCAACTAAGTACCCTGTCTACAGTTGGGTTTACATAATCCTCATCGCACACAGTTGTTATATACAACTGGCCGATATCCTCTAAGTCCAAGAAAGTGGGTTCTATGAAACTCTCCCCTTCTGATGGATCCAATGGGGCTATGACCCTGTATTCTCCAGATTCAAATGTCATTTTCCTGGTTTTCAAATTGATTATGGTCTGGTTGTCAAACGCCCAATCTAGACCAAGCAGTTTCAGGTAAGGTGTTTTGCCATCCACTATTTCAATGAATTCAAAGTCTACTTTAGTGCACACTCCATCAAGATCTACTGTCACTCCTTTTAGTATACCTATTGGTAGGACTCTATGCTGGTTTGCTAGTTTTAATTGGACATTTCATGAGTATCCCAATGTTGGTTCTCACATACATTGCCAGGTCTTCTTGGGTATCACATTCACTTCAGATCCTAGGTCTAGTATAATGTTTCCCATGTTGAAATCCACAATGTTAGCATTTAGTCTAAACTCCCTACTTGTTCTTCTTCGGGTCTATAGGTGATTGACAGTTTTTGGTTCTAGTTTTTCTTCCGTCTTGTTCCTACATTTCTCTAGTATGTTCTGCAATATTTTCATAGATGAAGGATCACTTAATATTTTCACGCATGATTGCAAAAATCCTTTGATTGTACTTACTTATCCCTTGGGCTGCATTCCGTTGGTATGATCCAATGATGGTGACATCTCATATTCTTGGGCTTCCTTGAATGGTTGCACAGTGGAATTCGACGTTGTGTCCTCCTTCTGAAATTCTTGTCTAGATTCCTTAAAAGTCTCATTTTCTTTTGACGCGTCAAACTACTTTCTTGGTTTGGTGTTCTTCTTTACCCCTTGGTTTTGTTTGGTTCTTGTCGAACTGCCTCACTTCTTGTTTTTTTTCCTCCAAGAATGACTATATTGATTTTTCATCTGTCATCCCTAGCTTCAGCTAAAATCCACTGGACATTCTGATATTTTTGGTTCCTCTTTTCCTGAATCTTTACTAGTAGTGTTGGATATTCCTCTGTCTCATGGTCTGATGCGTGACAATGCATACAAGTTGTTGGTGGAAGTGGACATTCCCGTGCATAATGTCTTGGTTGTTGAAAATTGTGACATGTGACTGGTCCTCTATCACGTCTGAAACCTCCTATGTCTCATCCTCCTCCTCGGTATCCTGCGTTATCACCTCTCAGCGCATTATACTGTGGTGCCTGATTATACTGTGCGATATTGTACTTGGACTGTGTCGGGTTATACTGCGGCTGCACGCTATTGTATGGTTGTTGCGCAGTATTGTATTGCTATTGCACAGTATTGTACTATTGTTGCACAGTATTGTACTTATGTTGTGAAATATTGTATGGAGTTGGGGCTTGATTGAACTATGGCGCTACTTGCCTAGTCATCGTTTCAGCCTATACCCTGTATGCATCTGATGTTCTTTCCCACATCAACTCCATAGTTCTACAATCTTTGTTGTCATGGCCTACTGGCTTACAAAAGGTGCAATATGAATTCTTTGGAACTGTCTGGTATTTCTACATCATCGTGCAGTGATAAGGGTCATGACCCGGTTTCTTACATATTTCACACCATAATCCTCCCTGTGGTAGTGGATTTGGCATACCTATTTCCATATACTACACGAATGTTGGGCATTGGTTATTGTGGTGTCCTTTCGGCCTGCATGCAGTGCACCAAACAACTTCCCATTTGTCCTTGTTTTTATTCTGGTTCAGATGAAATGTTAGATTCTTCAAATCCTCCTTCAATTTCTCAATAGTTGGGTCTGACTGCTGGTACTGGTTCTCTTCCAGTTGTAAGTTTACCTACGTTTGAAATTTTTGTTGTTGTAAGGGATATTTTAAGTGTGGGAGTAGTGAGTTGACAAACATGTGTCGATGTTGCATCTCGATCATAAGGTATTTTAGTTTTCCCTTTAGTTGTTTGAATCTCTAGTCAATCTCCCATACAGATTCTCCTGGTTTTTGTCTTATCTCAATCATCTCTTTCATGTATTGATCCTCTGAGCTCGACTTCTATAACTCATTAATCAATAGATTCTTAATGTCTGCCAATGTCCTCGTCGTCCCAAGGGAATTTCTTGTGTCTAGACTCGTGTACCAGTCTAGTGTGCGGTCTCTTAGCGTAATCGCTAGCTGTGTGAGTTTGGTATCTTCATAGGTGATCTTATTGGCTTCCCAGACCTTTACACAAATGAAAAAATGCTTCTCCAGGTCTTCTTCTACTTCTCCTTGAAATTCTAGTAACCTGATAGTGGGATCGTGTCCTCCCATTCTGAATACTGAACTACTTCCTCCTCTGCATGGTGTAGATGCTTGACTAGTGCTTCCTGAACTGGCTCCTCCAGTTGTTGCTCCTAGGGTAGATGTACTTCTTGTTGTCGGACTTCTCCAAACTTCGATTGTCTAAATGGTGGTGTTCTCTTTGGTGTATTAGTCACACATGGGTTTATGGGTTCCACACTGACATTAATATAGATAGGATGGCTTCCTTATCCTCCCATTCTTGGGCCTCTCGTCTTCCTCTCATACGTTGCACGTAGGATTTCTTCAATCTGCTCCATAGCTCGGAGATCCTCTACCTCTTCCTCAACACTCGCAAAGCCTTCCCTCGCGGCTATGACTCTCTTCTTGGTATTCACCTTATATTGGTAGGGTACTTTGCTACATGTCATTCATGATGACACCAAGATCCACTTGAGTTGGTCGTCATCCATCATGATCAAGTCCAAGGGTTCCTCCTCCTTCTTGTCTTTATCCTCACTTCCTCCCATTTATCCTCTCTATGTCAGTGTTTCCCCCCTTCCCCCATGAACACAGGGAAGTTTAGCTGTCTGATTCCATTGTCATTACACCTTTGTTATATAGCAGTATATTAATAGAAGTATACAAGGATTTAATGTAACTTCCTCGAGGTCAACGCATAAATTCTTTCTTTGCTGCGTTGTATGACTTCACTGTGTCAACTGCAAATTCGGTGATGAAACCTGCCACAATAATTTCAAGCCAAAAGTCTACTGCGCGGGTGAATTTGTTGTTCACCTGTTGTAACTGCTCAATCCATACCTAAGTCCAATCTAGCTGTCAGATCCAGTTCATCGTGTGGTTATCCTTCAACCTTAGTATCCACTCTTGTAGTAGATGCGGAAAATCACAGAAAAATATTTCATGTAAATCAGTAAACACGTATTTATCCATATATTTGCGAGGTGTGATTATAGGGTTTCTATTGTCTTTCTGGGCAAACTCTAGCTCTTTGGTTCTCAACCAACCTATGATTTATGCTTTCGTGGGGTTCCAAGGTCTCAACATTCCATTCTAATGTCTCATTGGTCTTCTTGTTTCACTTGTTCTTTTCTCGTTCAATCTATCTCATCTACTCAGTCCTCTCTTGTTCATTCTAACACGACAACATAACCATTTTTTGGTTTAACTGCTTTATTTTACTGTCTAAGTTATTGACCCAGGGTTCATGTCTTTCGAGTTTCCAACAAAGCCTCTAAAACTATTGACTCTCCTGGTAAACCAGAAGGCAACACAGTACACAGACTGCATTGCGCAGTCTCACCCGAGATAGCTTTAAATGGGTGGTTGTAAGACTCAGGTGTTTACAGCCTAGGATTGAGTATGAGATAGGGGTTTATTAATACGAGCCATCTACTACGAATCATGTTTGAAATCTACTAGTACTCATGCGTGTGCATCTATCCTTCACATTTTATTTCCCAAACAACACAATCGTATTCCATAACAATGCATTAACTCATTCATTAAGCATAACAATTAACTGCTGAAAGAAAATAAAGATATACATGCATTCATCACATTACATAGATATTACCTTGGTTCACCCCCTCTTGGGATACGTCCACAAATATTTGGCTCTTGGCTCTTTTATTATGGTAGTTTTGCATCTCCAGCTCCGCGTGTTTACAATTCCCTATGATGGGTAAGATTTGTATGAGGAAAACTAGATCACACTAGGCTCCAAAGCCTGTGATATAATCCTCAGATCTTCCTCCTCTCCTATGTTCTTAGCTCAACAACTTACAAAATTGGTTCCTAGTAGCATTACTTAATGCATCAACGCGTACATAGCTACGATAGAACATTACAAAAGATGAACCAATACAAAAGTGAGTCAACCTCTATATGATACCTGCGTATCTCTATTTGTTTATATCGAGCTCCTCAACCATTTACAATGTATTACAAAAACCCTAACCCTACTGACGTTAGGTCTTCCTCCCATGCACGTGTGTTTTTCTTCCTCCAGTTGTCGCTTTCCTTGTGCACACTTTATTTCATGTGCACGTGTTGTGTTACCTTCTAGCTGTTACTTCTGTTTCTGCACACTTTCTTTCCCACGATCATCCTTATTTCTACTTCGGCCTGGTACCAACACATGGAAAAAATGCAACCAGTGGTTTTATTGCCTTGCTATTTCTGTAAGAAACATCTTGTCCGTGATGTGGCATGTAAGGAAAGTAGGATTTTCCTTGGAGCCAAAGATCATTATTACACTATAATTTTCCTTTTTTTCTAGTGTCCTCTTCCTATCCAAAAACTTAGTTGCTTGGCTAGACATCAGAGGATCATCCTTTCCTAACAATAAATCTTTGAAAACTAAGACAAAGCCATTAAAAACCTCATAAAGCAATGGGAGGCCTTGTGCCTCCACAAGGCCTGGTACTGGAATGTTACTTGGTCAAATTCATAGTTTATTTTCTTGGACAGAGATAGTTTTGGAAACGGACAACAATGCACTATTTTGAAAATCAAATAGGATGAAATATAAATTTATTTGATTCTTTGAATCGTGATAATTGGGAAAAAATTTCGATGGAAATTAGCTTTCCCCAATTGAAAATGAATTGTTCCTTGACTGTGAAGTACAAAATATAAATAACTATATGGGAAATACTTGTTGTGGATTCCTATCCAGTTATTCTTGTAAATAACCAAGCGATTTCCTGGAATGGAATTTTAAAGGAACTGGCCTACAACTTTGTGATATCTTCAGGAACAGTTGTCGGGTCTTTGAGGAACTCGGGTAAGAAGTCCAACTCATTATCATGTTTTTCTAGGAACTTCTTGCAATATTTTCCTCTGAAGGTTAATGTTGGCTCTGACAATATTAACATCATGCGGAAGACCTGAGGTGATAAAGAAACAGGAAAATGGGTGTGCAGTTGAATAATTCTTTGGCTTGAAATATATTTTTCGGCGCACCAAGAGACAACCTCCTTATAGTAAAAAACCTCAGGGACGTAACCTGCACAAGCAATTCCAGAGGTCCAAATCACTTCGTTCTGGGTGGAACGGGATGAATAGTAAGAGTATGCTCTGGACCACTGGAAGTTTTGGTCCTCACGTCTGAAGATATTCACTCTATATCGACAGAACTGTTGTCAAACTACTGCCATACGTTTACGAGAACATTGATTTTCTCTAGAAGATGTTTGAAATGAAGAGTTGGAAGGGATAATATAACCCTGTGAAAATATTGGTCCAATGCGTGTGAATGGGATATCTCCTCAAGACTTTCGTTCATTAATGACAATTTCGATGTTTGTTGCATGATGCACTGTTAGCATTAAAGACTAGTAATTGCGTACATAGAAGTGCGAACATGGTGGTTTCGACAATGAGAAATTAAGGATTGGATATTTCCTGAACGATCCAACACAACGAACCGTGTTTGAGATGAAAAATCAGAAAGGATAATATAACTCTCCACAGATCTTGGTTTAATGCATATTAATGTGAGATCTCCTCGAGCGTTTCTCTCATTAATGACAATGTTGAAAGTTCCTGCATGGTGAGATGTTAGCATCAAAGGTTACTAATTCCATATTAATAAATAAGTATGAAGGTCACGGGGACAAGAAAGAGAAATTAGGGAGTGTCTAATTATCGAAAGCAGTCAGGCGGGCTTCAAAATAGGGTTACAAGGTACAACCGTTGGAGGTGAGGGCCCGAGGGTCAAATTGTATGTCTCAGAACATTTTGAGTGCAAAATGAATAACATAGAAGAGGGCATGATGGGATAGTCCAGAGGGAAATTTGTATATCATGGAATTCTGTGTAATGTTTGTAGGACACAGAACAATGGAAGTGCAAACCTTAGCCCGCCTATCCGAGAACCCGCAATCAAAAAAGTGGCTCAAGTATGGAATAGGGAAACGGTTGGGTGAATTTGTTTTCGCTAATATATTGAAACTTGTAATATATATTCCATTGTGTGGAAAGATATTTTATGCATGTCTCTGGGAAGAAAAGAGAAAATAAGAGAAAATAAATTCATTTAAATTCGAGGAGTCGAACTTCATTTAAATTTCACTGTCTCATCGACGCTTTTGCTTTTTAATGACAGTCTGTACGGTGCTTGCATGATGAACGGTTAGAATTAAACCTTGGTCATTGCATACTTTGAAAGAAGTGCGAGGGTGGCACACATAGTAAATAATGACTAAGAATTGGAGATTTCGTGAACCCGCCAACCCGAGGATCCGTGAATGAGATTCCATGAAATGGGAAAGTATGGAAAGCGCTCTAACGAGATTCAGAATTAGGGTGACAACGGTTCCCCAGGAGACATGACTTCCCAAGGGTCAAATTGTATGTCTCGAAACTTGAGTGAAAAATGTGTACCACAGAAGAGGGGATGATATGGGAGTTCGTCGATCAATTTGTATATGGAAGAAGAGTGGGATATATCCTCGAGCCTTTCAATCATTAATGACATGTATAAGGTTCATGCATGATGAAGTGTTAGCATTAAATCTTGCCAATTTCATATCAAGATAGAAGTAGGAAGGTGGCGTGGACAGGGAACAACAATTAAGGAATGGCTAATTATCGAAAGTTCTTGGTGATGCTTCGAAATAGGGCTACAAGATCCAACCAACAGAGGTGAGGGCCCAAGGGTCAAATTGTATCTCTCGAGAGTGTTAACTGCAAAATGTGTAACATGAAGAGGGCATGATGATGCATTCATGTGGACAAATTGTATATCGCAGAACATCAGGTACTGTTTCCTAGTCATGGAACATTGGAAACACAATCCTGAGCCCACCAGTCCGGGAACCTGAAATCGAAAAAGTGTCTCAGAATGGAACAGGGAAATAGTAGGCCGGACTCGATACACAATAAATGTACCATGTCATGGAGATAAAACCAAATTGGGGCCAAGTATTGAAAGGAATGACGGACGATCAGGCTCGTGATGGGGCATTCCAATGGACAAATTGTATATCGCGGAAATCTTATCACTGTTTGCAAGGCGCAAAAGATTTGAAACACAATTTTAATGCCGTGAATTCGGGAACCCGCAATCGAAAAAGTGTCCAAGTATGGAATAGTGAAACGGTGGATTGAACTTGTTTTCGCTAATATATTGAAATTTTTAATAGCTTTCCCATTACCTGGCAATATATTATGCATGTTTCTGGATAAGTTCTGTAGGGATGGTTAGTCCTCAAGGATTTTTCTTATTAATGATGATATTTACGGTTGTTGCATGATGGAATCTTAGCATTAAACCTTTTTTGTTTCATATTTGGAAATAAGTATGAAGATGGTCGACAGAGGAAACAATGACTAGTAATTGGAGATTTCATGAACCCGCCAACCTAAGGATCCAAAATAGGGTGACAAGGTCTCCCCAGAAGATGTGAGCCCCCGATGGTCAAATTGTATTGCTCAAAATATTTCAATGCATAATATGTAACACAGAAGAGGGTATGATGTCGGTGTCCAACAGTCAATTTCTATATGGCGGTGGTCTGAGTGCTATTTGTAGGTCACAAAACAATGGAAGTTAATTTAGAGGCTGGAATAATTAATGTGCATTGGGAAGGGGCGATTGTGGCAGGGATAGAAGAGAGCCATAAATGGTTTGAAACTTTTTATGAGTTCGAGTAAAGTGAAGCTTGCGAGTTGGAGGAGCCCAGGGTGAAATTTTATATTAGGGAATTTTTTGGGTGCAAGATGTATATCACGAAATAGGTGGAAAAATTTGGCTAAGTATAGAAAGGAACAACGGTCATAGCAACAAATTCTTTGAAACATTTGTGAACCCTGGTAGAGGGAATATTACGAGTTCGAGGAGTCCGCGGTGGAATTGTAGATCACATAAGTTTTGAGTGGAAGATGTATATCACGAAACAAGAAGCAACAGAGTTCGAAAGCATCAACCCGACAACTACGGCCATAAAATTGGCTAAGTATGGAAAGGAACAATAGTCGGTCAGATTCGTCATGTGAGGATATAGATGGAGATGAAAATCTGTTAGCCCACCAACCTTGGAACCCGCGATAAATGAAAGGTAACTAAGTATATAACCAGAAATCGATAATAGACGGGAAGACGAAAAGGGAAAAAGGGCTAAGTATCTCATAGAACAACATCTATTGTTCATTTATTAATGCCAATCTTTTCGAACCCCTAGTGGCTTCTCACTAGTAAAACCATAAATTGTAGATCACAAAAGTTTTTTGGGTGCAAGAAGTATATGACGAAACATGGGACATAAGTGTTGGATACCAAAAACTCGGGATCCAGTGGTCAAATAATTGGATAAGTATTGAAAGGGACCGAGGTCAGTTGGGCTCATAGTGTGAAGATATAGATAAAGATGATAATCTACCAATCCACGAATCCAAGAGGTCGTGATCATAGAGATGCAACTAAATATAGAACCACAAAGGGATACTAGAGGGGGAGAAAACAGGGGAAATTTAAAGAGAAAGTGTTTATAATTATTCTAATTATATTCATATTAATATATATTAATAGATTATTTCTGGGCCAAATGTAAATCATCTTCCAATTTGCGAGATGTTGTTCGGTTCACAAATTTCATTGAAACCCATAATGAATA
>ML845067.1:18960-29807 GCA_009831015.1 Picea engelmannii
ATATATATATATATATATATATATATGACGCAACATTTTTTATATGCACGAATATTATCACATAGAAGAAGCTGCAATATATGCAAAACATTGAACAGGAACATGACATCAACACTTGAGTTGCCTTGTTGAAATAGAGTCATTAATTCATTCTATTTATGGGACCTCGAAGAATGAAAGCATGACAGGTCCTCCCATTTCTTTCTTTAAGTATAGGGTGGGTTCCCCATAAGTATGGCCTATGACAAATTATTCTTCCATGTAAAATGTAAGGAGTGAATATAGTAGCCTTTATTTAAATCAAAGTGTTGGGTAGCAGAAAAAAAAGCTTGTCATCCATGTTTAATGACAAAAAAAAAAAAAAATCAAATAAAAAACAATACTAGAGATTGGAAAACACCATACAAAAGCCTCAAATATTCTATATTCAAATAAAGTGGGTTACAAAATACATCTAAGATTATTTTCCATAATGACTGTGATTAGGCCTGCTGCCGACAAAAAAAAGAAAATATGTACAATAATGAATCCTGTGGACAGTCTTTTATATATTTCAACTTGATAATCAAATGTTTGATTCATAAAAAACAACAAGTTGAATATCAATTTTGGGTCTTGGACTGCATTGGTGTTACCAGCTAGATCTATCCCAACTTTTTAAATAGCTTGTCTCTTCTAGATATGGTCTGCCTGCATTGGTTGGTTATTCAACATTCCATAGTTTGCTAAGTGTTAATTTCCCTGTATCGTCGAAAACTTGGGGTTTAAGGTGCCTTCCTTGTAATGTTCCTGGTCATTGACATATGAGACAACTTAGAGATGTGATTCAGGCCCAATTCAAAGACAAGGGAGTGGTTTTATGTGACGTTAGCTTTTTGGGAAACAAATCCTATTAGCCAACAAAAGATGAGACAAAAAAAAATTCAAGTATGTTGTGACTGCTATTCTCCTTGTATTCGATCATCTATTTGGTTGAAAATCCTGCCTAAAGATTTGTATGTTGAACTTATTTGTTTTATTGTTGTAAATTGGAAGGGACATCCAACTCAGCTGCAAAATGTTCCTCTGTTGAAGTACATAGATTCTTCCAGCAGAATAGATCTGGAAGGTGTATCAAATACTACAGATCACTTCAGAATATATCTTTTGTCATAGGGGTAGTAGACATTGCGGCCCATAAAATGGTATGGAATATTCGAAAGTGACGTCAAATATTACTCCATGCCCGAATACACTAAGAAGGAAATTATAAAATTGGATACTCACGAACGTGATAAACTTTATGTGCGTTTGAATCAACATTCTAAAATTAGTGAACTTTTTATGCAAAAGTTGTAACAGACTTGACAGATAGCTAGTTTCTATGTCAAAGATTGTTGAGTGACCTCTTGATGTAGAAACATACTCGACATACAATCAACTTTCAATCACTACTGATACTAATGTCAAGTGTAAGAAGTCGTGATCCCAGGCTCCAGGTAGTTTCACCTTTAGGCATCCACACTAGAGGTCACCCCAGGCTCCAGATAGCTTCGGCTTCGTACATTGACACTAGTGATGGAAATGGGTAACAGTGCTATTGATTGCAGTGTGACAATGCAATGAAAAAGAAAGGATTCCATTGTCAAAGCACTTAGATTGTAGGATTGTCAAACCTGCAAATAGCATCGACTTTAGTGTTGCTTTGTCACGACAACTACAATGTTGCTTTGAGTCCAAAAATATTTGGACGTTGGGTGTACTATTTGATAATGACCTTGACATTAGGTACATGTCAGACCTCTACTATCTGACATTGTAGTGTTAATGCAATTTCCATAGTGGACGACGGCTCAATTGCATTGGCACACACAATATTAATTGTGTGATTAATTAACATCCTTGAAGGACGTGAATCCCAAACAACACCTAAAACTTTTCAAACAACCGTGTGTTCAAAAAATAGATTGTTCTATATTTAAAAAAATAAGAAATTGTATTGTTCGAGCAATTTTATTTTTTTTCAAATATCGGATCCACTGCAATAGAAGAAATGCATTTTCCTTATTCAAAGCAATGGAAACAATAGGATGATTGATATTAGGTGGAAACAACTATGGAATACACCACTACATTAAGGTCTCTTCTAAAGAATGAAATAAAATGATTACATGAAGGTGGTAGTAAAAGATAATTTTCAGAAACCAAATCATTACCTGAACACTCCAAACTTCTTGAATAAGGTAGTAGTATAAAGTAATGTTCATAAAGTGTTGAAAATTCCATAATCCAGAATTCCTTCTCATTAAATTTTCCCAGTTATATGTCGATGCAGGAATTAGAAACTTTTGAGAACTTCGTTCCCTGGTTATATACCCACCTTCACGTAGGAGGATAATATTCATGCAAAGAGGGGCAATCTAATTGACCCAGATGCAATCATATGCATAGGAATAATGAAAACAAATGTGCAGTAGCAATACAAATTTGATTGTATGTGGAATCTGTTACTACATCCAGAGGACGGTGAACAAACTTGGACAAAGAATATGACTTTTTGTCAAGTCTGTTACCACACCCAGAAGTATCTCAACAAACTTTGAAATATAAACTTTTGTAATTTTAGGATGTTGATTCAACCACCCATACAATTTCTCATACTCGCAACGATCCAAATTTATAATTTCCTTATGAGTATATTCGCGAATGGAGTAATATTTCATGTCATTTCAGAATATTCCAGACCATTTTGCAAGCCACAGTATGTGTGACTCCTCTGACGAAAGATAAATTATTGTGTGGCCTGCAAAATTTGATACACTTGCCAAATCTATGTAGTTGGAAGAAACTATATACTTCAACGAAGGAGTGTTTTTTAGGTGACCTGAAAGTCACTTCCAAGTCCTAGTAAGAAAAAAAATAAGTTCAACACACAAATCTTCAGGTAGGCCTTTCAACCAACGAAAGCATCGAATACAGGGAGAACACCAATCACAAGACACTTGATTTGTTTTTTTTTGTGTCTGAGTTTATGTTGGCTAACAAAGTTTTTTTTCGCTCAAAGCTGACATCACATAAAACCATTCCCTCATATTTCAATTGGACCTGAATTTCATCTCTAAATTGTCTCACATGTCCATGACCAGGAACATTACAACGAAGGCACCTTAAATCCCAACTGTTTGATGATAGAGAGAAATGGGAATAAGTATTTAAAATGAACGTTGGAGGATGATAGTATAATATTTCATAGATTTTGGTTTAATTCATTTTAATGGTAGATTCCCTCAATCTTTTCTCTTATTAATGCCAATCTTTTCGACTATGTGTGTTGAATAGTCACTAATAACACAAGTTAACATTCCCATATGCAAGCAGATTCTCAAATATGACAACCTGTAATATATGCACAGTATTAAATAGGGACATGACGTCAAAACCTTTGTGGATGACACGTTTGTGGATGGTAGTGTGTTAGTACAATATTGCACTATTACTATGATGATTCCTTTAAAAAACTAAAATAACCAACACTTTTTGCAAATTCAAAAATGGACGCAATTTTTTTTATCAGATCCCATAATATTCGCCTATTAATGCATTTTAATGGGAGATGTCCTCGAGATTTTCGCTTATTAAAGAAAATATTTTTGAACCTTTTTGGTGGGTTGTCAATAGTAAAAGAATAATTAATTTGCGTTGGGAAGGGTGGAAGGTGGCGGGGATGGAGGGGAGCAAAAAATACTTTTAAACTTTCCTGAACCCAAGAGTGCGTGAACCCGTGAAACTTTGAAGACTCGACTAAGTATGGAAAGGAAGTTCAGATAGACAGAGTCATCGTAGGTAGAGTCGGGCTTGCGATTTCTAGGAGTCCGGGGTCGAATTGTAGAGCACAAAAGTTTTGGGTGCAATATGTCTACCCTGAACACGGGTTACTAGAGTTCGATAACACTTATCCGCGAACCCACGTTCATAAAATTGGTTAAGTATGTAAACAAACGATGGTTGGTCGGACCCGTCATGTGAAGATATAGAAGGAGATGACAATTTTTCAGTTCCCCACACTGGGAACCCACGAGCATAGAAACGTGACAAAGTATAGAACCATAAACGCATAATAGAGGGTAAGAACAAAAGTGAAAAATGAGCAAGTTTACAAGAAATTGGCTAAGTATGCAAACGAACGACGATTGATCCGACTTGTTATGTGAATATATAGATGGAGATGACAATTTGTCAATTCGCCACCCTAGGAACCCGTGACCACATAAACATGAAAAAGTATAGAACCAGAAACACATAATAGAGGGGAAGAACGAAAGGGGAAAACATGCAAGTGTAGAAGAGGAAAAAGAAAGGGAGAGAATAACTCTAGCGCTCACTAAACAACACTTAGTCTCATAAATTTGAAGACATAGAAAGACATTAACGATGGATAAAACATTGTCAGCTATGAAATATAGTTGGAGCTCAAAAAACTCTAGTTCAAGTCAAAAGGGATGTTGTTTATATCCACTACAAAATTTTGCATATTATTTTATCTTAATAGTATTTTTTGGGGAGCCAACTGTAAAACCATGTTCCAATTTGCATTTTCCAAGTGGAGATGTGTTTGTGAAGAAACAAGTATGAAGAGGCTTAATTGCAGTTGCACGGCCTCAACTCTGCAAAGTTGAATCAAACAACAATAAGCAACATCCAACAAACCAACGAGCAAGCATCAACTGGTCAACCAGGAATGTCGGTGAAGAACAATATTGTCCAAATTTACTGCATATAAGATTGTATAAAAAAATCGTAGGAATATCTTATAACACGGCCTGGCAGGTAAACATGCAAGACTGTAACAACCATGCAAAATCCTCCCACTGTGCAAACATTCAAGGAAGTTGCATTTTTGCACAGTTATAATTCTACATCCGTGATTGGAACACCTCCATAACACCCACTAACATAAAAAAAGGAAATCAAATTTTATCTTCGCATATAGACATGTTCTGGAAGAGAATTTTGATGCAGGCATCTCCAGCATTTAAAATTTTCACTTGCAAACTGGAAATAGAAAACAACAAAGATCGAACACGAACGTAAATCTAGCAACGAAACCCACCTATCAATGGGGAATGACAACAACAACAACAACAATAGGAAAATAAGAAACCAGTCAAAAAGCAACGAGCAAGAAGAAACCATTGAACTAGGAACACTGCCAAAGAACAATATCACACATATTCACTGCAGAAAACATTGTAGAAGAAAAAATAAAGGACGAAAATGTAATGCAACAGGCCTGCCAAGCAATGCAAGAAGAAACCACAAAAAACTGAGACCCACCAGTGAATGGAGAAGGATAGAAGCGCAACACTTGGCCCACAAACTTTTACAACAGAACCAACTGCAGATGCATGACCCCAACCTTGAAAAGTTGAAGAAAACAAGAGCAAGCAACAAATAACAACCTAGTGAAGAAGCACCAAAAGGCCCAATTGTAGCTGCAAGACCTCAACCCTGTAAAGTTGAATCAAACAACAATAAGAAGCATCCAACGAACCAAGAAGCAAGCACCAACCAACCAACCAGGAATGCCGGTGAAGAACAATATTGGCCAAATTCACTGCACACAATATTGTATCAAAAAATTCGGAGAACAATGTATTGTAACACATCTGTTAACCAAACATTTCAGGCTGTGAGACCTGTCAAGTAAACATTCAAATTTGTCAAGACCGTCCAAAGACCTACCCATATTCACTGCAGAGAACATTTCATATAAAAAAAAAAAAAAAAAATGTATTGTAACATGTCTGTTAAGTAAACATTTAAGGCTATGATCCCTCTTAGGTAAACATTTAAGTCTGTCAGAACTGCTTTGTAAACATTCAAGAAAGAATGCAATGTGACAGGTCTATTATGTACGAAAAAACATTTATTATATTATTTTATAACAATAAAAAAAATTAGTAACAATAGTTTGAACAATAGAGGCTATGTAAAAAACAAATTATTCAAAGGACAAGTTAATATGAAATCAACTAATAAAAAACTGACTCTAAATCTTCAAAACTTTGGATATCCAAACATTTCAATAAAAAAATAAAAACTCAGAAAGACCGTATATGATCAAAAACTTTGGATATGCTGACATATCAAACATTGGGAATAGCGAAGATGGAAATAAGACCTCCAATCTATTATCCAATCAGATCATGACATATATGGTATTTTTTATTATATAAAAATAAATGTTCTTAGTTCCCTAGTTCCAACAATAGATATTATGCAAATATTTTTAGTCAAATGACAAACTAATATGAAGTCAACGAATTATCGATCACTATAGTCCCTCTACGCCTTCGATAGGTACTAAAAAAGAGGAAAGAAGGTAAGTTGGATATCCAAAAATCTCTTATACATCTAAATTTTATATGATTTTAAAAAATAAGATTTAAAATCTTTTAAATATTTAAACTTTCGTGTTCTTCTTAGCATTAAAAAAATATAATAAATTTTTAAAATAGATGATTTGTTTATATACTTATCGAGAATATAGCATCCATTTGATAAAGTCTATATATTAGATATATTAGTGCTTCATGGTGAAAAGGATGATTGTAGTGCAAGAAATAATAAGGTAAATATAAAATAACCATTTAAAAAAAATCATAATATTTGAGGGAAAATATATATTATTGAAAGTTTTTTTTCAATTATGTATTTTAAGAATTGTAAATAGATTTTGGATGGGAGAGATAACAAATTTATACTTGTCCTCTCTACCTTCTTGCTTAGTCTAAAGCAAATTTAGTCCTTGTACATGGACCTTTTGTTGGAATTAATGCTTATTCTAGAGATTGGTTTGGGTTTCTTAGATCTAGTTGGTTGTGGGAAGTTATTCTCAAAGTTTCATATCTTATTTATGTGTGTGTGGTTGAGAGATTCCCTCATGAGTTTGTTATGTTGTTGAGGCAAAACTTCATGTATAAATATATCTATGTTATTGAATACTAAATATATAGATTTTGTGTGTATGCATAATGGATTCCTAAGTTGGTATGAGAGCCAGTTCTAAATTAACTCCCTTAGGGGAGGGCCAGGAAAATGTGAGAGTTGATTCTCTGTAAATATGTATGATATATTAGCATAGGCTATTGTGGGTGAGAAGATTAGTTGTTTTGTGAGTTTTTATGGGTGAATGCAAGCTAATGATGGTCTCTCATGACACGTTAGTGGCAATGCAAACCTGGAAAAACAACAATCTATTAACTTGGAGGGATTATTCAAGGTACTTTTATAATGAATTTGAATATGGTGTAAAAATATGAAACATAGGAAATTGAATTATCTTTCCGAATATATAACTTTTATTCACATAAATTGTGAATGACTATGTCAAATTTGATTTTTTCTAACATTGGTATCTTATTTTTCCAACAAAATATAAGGTATACGTTTTTTTTCGTTCATGTGTTGAGTACCTTAACGATGGAATTTCATTCCAAAAAATTGTATACTTGTAGAGAACCCATTTGTTTTGTGTAGTGTATTTTTTGGAAATTTATAATACTAATTTTATATATTTTTTTAAATTATCAAAGTCAACATATGCCTGAAATTACAATGTCTTTTGTTCGTGTAGGCTAAGAGGGTCTTAACATGATCATGTTGGATATTTGGTTTTCATTGATGTCAACATAAGTGGTTGCCATTCATGTCAACATAAGTGGTTGTCATTGATGTCAACAGATGTAATGGGTGTATTTGGAGAAGTCTCCTAAGTGGTGCCCTTATGGCGTAGCTTTAAGCATGGCCCCTACGGGAAGACGTTTTGAAGAAGTCTACAAGAAGCACTGGAAAGATAGTTAATTGGTTAAGTGGTTGAGAAGTCCAAAGGTGTGGTCATGAATCCCAAAGTTGATTGAAGAATAAGGATATGAAGGGTAGTGTAAATTCAAGCAACACACCCATAGATGGATATTCTTCGTCATTTTGTTTCCAATGGTAGGTGGTACGCCACGTGATTCCTCATGATTAAGGAGATATGCCCTCTTGAAGATGGAAGCCCTGAAGTATGGTTATGAAGATCTAAACAATTGTGACAAGTCGACCCAAATTAATTAAAAGAAGAAAAGTTGTTGCAAACAAGAAGTTACAAGTTGGCCCCATTGCAATGAATATTAAAATAAATACTAAGGATGTTGTTGGTAAAGTCAGCCTCAATGACATAATCATTAAAAATAAATTGAATTTTATTTGGGTCAAGCCAACCTTAAAAAGAGGGTGCCAAATCTAGTATAAATAAGGCACCTAGGAGTTCATTTGTTATATAAACTCAACTTATCTTTATCTGAGGTAGCCAAGGAGATATGAGGTAAATTTCAAAGGGAATATGAAGTGAATAAGGGTGAAATTCCAAGGGAGGATGAAGTCTTGTGATGATGTGTTCTAAGGTATGTTATTTAAAGGTAATCTTTCTATTTTCACTATAAAACTTTTTATAGAATGAATCATATAGAAAAAACCGAACGTTGTTGAGAAGACATATTAAGGTACATGTGGTAAAAATTTCATCTTTTGGGTCGTTTTTATTTTGGAGATACACTCTATGGAAGATAGGGTTTTGGGATAGTCCTGAAACTAGTCTCAAACAGATGTTTTGGGTAAAACAATCATAAATTATTCATAGAGGATCCAATTTATGTGAGACCAAGTGCAATGGAAAGATACCAATATTTAGTATCTTTTTTGTGGGTTTTAGAATCAGATATCAAATATTGAGTGTGTGGCATGTTGTACAAGTTCACTCTCCATAATAGGATTAAATTTAGGTAGGTTTTCCATTTTCTCTATAACTTCTATCCTGAGAAGTTTCAGACCCTGAAATTTTGAGGAGATGGAAGAACTATATCATAGTAAACATGGTTAAAATTTCATACATTTATTCATTACTGGTACTGAGTTATGCGTGTTGAAAGTTACCAATTTGACAACAACATCGAATTTGACAAACCGTAACTTTCAACATAACGCAACACCCGGTGTTGAACTAGAAGCTCTGGTACCAATCTGTAACGTACCCAACCACCCATAGGCTAGCCACGCTACTTCAAAACTCACTTTTGGACTGATTCCGAATTTTGATAATTTTTTATTTAACAAAGAGGCATGAAATATTCACATGTAGATATCAAGATTCATGCTACAACACAAAAGAAATGAATACAATTCCATACAAAACAATAACCAACAAACATGCATATTATAAACATGAGTATTAGAGATTATAATTAATACACAACAGAAACAAATATATAGGTAAATAAAACCATGACAGAGAGCACTTATCTTTAATGAATTGAATCACCAGCTGGATGCAGACCAAGGACGTTCCACCCAACCGTAGACATTGTTGTTCATAATCTCAACAACAATGTCACCCCTGAGCCAAAGCTATGAATCCACAAGGAAATTTCCAGGGTGTCACTCAGCTTCCCAATCCAGTTAGTACTCAATCTCTCACATGTTTCTCAACACAAAAAAAAAATCCAAAGTACACTATCTCTCTTCTATACATCCTGCACAACTCAAGAGAATGGACCCCCTTCTCTTCCACATTGTTCCTCAGGCTATCCACCTACTTCTAGGGCTCTAGTGCATCTGGTCATAAATATCCATGCTGGGACTCTCAAGATTCGCAGTTGTGAGAAAAAATTAACACACACCAATGCATCTCAAATAAGAAGACATTAATTCATGGCTGTAATTCACCAACAGTGAATACAACCAAAAAAACAATGGCTCTTATCCAACAATTCGTTTTTCCTTCCCAAGCCAAGATGAAAATGAATGAGGAACGAGGAGTGGGTGAAGGAGTGAATGGAGAGAGAGAACATAATGAAAGGGGTGTACAATGAACACTTAGTGAACCCCCAAACAACCCAAAGATGGGTTTATATATTTCCCGGAATTAAATATCCACATGGCGTTCCCCAAAGAAGCTCATATAACTGATATTCTCCATTAAGAAAATATGGGAAAGTAAAATATAATAAAAATACATATCCCCTCAAGCCCCCTCTCTTGTGGAATCATAGACCCCTATAACTCTTGTCCTTGTCCGTCTAGCAGTAAGCGATGTATTTTATTATTATTAACGACCAAAATATTATATTTCCTAGGCACACTTGCCTCTTTTAATTGTTCGGGCACTTCGGCCTTTCATAAATTAACAAAATATATTATTTAATATGGGGACTCAAAATTGGGGTATTATAGTGTAGTTGACATGAAAAGCATGATTGGATACATGTAATTGTGTTATAAATGTATATGTGTGATATATAGTATTGATGCATGTTTAATTAGCAAACCTTTTCATTTTGATAACTATATGAATGGTTGTTTTCTGTGAATGCATTCATGGAATATAACTTTCATGTATAATTGGAATAAATCCTTGTATTATATTCAAGGTAACCCATGGTACAATGTGTATTTTTTCATGACTGCGTAACCCAGTAGAAGGATGCATCATGAGGCTACGAGACTGCTAAATCCAAAATTTTAAGTTATAGTTCAATTAACAATGAATGGAACCGATGAGACTCAACAACCTTTGATCTAGGGAAAAGTATCATTTTGGACCGTCCAGGAGATGGACTAGTCTAGTCGGTGAAAGTCCTTTCATAAACAATGATTGATCAAGAGTCATCAGATCGATGGGTCGAGAGATCTCAACCATATAATTTGTAACCAATATTAGGAGGGGGTTCACGACGATGTATTAGCTCTCGGGATATCAGAAGCTTCTGAGTGAAAGACCTCGTCAATACACATGTTTCCTAGTACCTGGTGGGAAGGGTTCCTAGGCG
>ML845068.1:15646-37047 GCA_009831015.1 Picea engelmannii
TGTCACAAAATAAAAGCTCTTAATGCAAGAGATATTTTCGAAGATATGCATTTAATGCCTGTACCTAGGCTTTCTCGGTGTTTTCAAATATAATAGAAACTTACTTAATCGGATAGCGATGCATTAATGGACATTCAAAGAAATATTAACTTTATACTTTGTTTAGAAGTATGATTTATTAGCGTTAATTTGAGTTAAATTTGAAAACCTGATTTTCGGAGTTTCGGTACTTTTGTTGTTGAAGAAATATGTCATCGAAGAATCCCGATTATGGAAATCACGATGTATTATTTTAAATTAAAACGTTTTTAATATCTTAATTAATCGAGATTAGACCTTTTTGTGAATCTGTTAATCGGAAAATCGGGAATCGGGATTTCTAGAAATCTTATGACATGAGTTCGTGCTCTAATGGAATCACGAACCCCGAAATCATGAAATGGTGATGACCTGTTTCTTTGAAACACGTTTTAGCTTATCTTAATCACTCTTATTAATCAAAAATTAATGCCAAAACAGATATAGTTTATTTCAAAAGTGAATTATGAGTCAGGATTTTTGTGATTGGGATTTCAGGAAATCTGATGACATGAAACATGCTTCTTATAAAACCATGAATCTCGATATCGCGACATGATTAACTTAACCGTTAAACCCTTTTAATAGAGAATTAAGTAATTTATGTTTTAATTAAGTCTTAAAGTATCGGGAAATCGTGGATCGAGATTTCACAAGTCAATTTGCATCAAACATTTGTTTATGCAAAACTCTGAATCCCGATTTCTTTAGGTTTAAATTAAAATTTGTAAATTTTAAATTACTGCCCGTTTAAAAGATTTTTTCAAAGAGTGTTTGAAAACTTATATTCGTTTAGATTTTTTCCGTTCATTTTCCAAAAATAAACAATAAAAATACATCGTGAGTTTATAGGTGATGAAATTCTTGTTTTAAGAAATCCGAAAAAGAAAAGACTCAAAAATTACACATCTTTTATTCTTAAGAATAAAAAAATCAAGGTCTGTTTCAACATAGGCTCCAACTGGGGACCTCGTCTCGTTGCGGGACGAGGAGAACATGAAGACTCAGTGTCTTCATTGGGTAAATGGTGTCAAGGGTTTATGTCTGATAAACTGATTACAGAGAAGAAAAAGAGATTATATAAAGTCTTTGAAAACCTTTACAAAACTCCTTATTTACTTGAAACTCAGTTATAGTCTTCTTCAAAATTCTCCTTCCCGTTCCAAAATTGAGTTAGTATTGAGATAATTAGAATGATATTTGGAAGCTCAACAGATTATTGAACATTTCAGCTTGCAACAATCGAAATAAAATTTATAATTTTAAAACTGGGAAGCTCTATTTTGACTTAAGATGAATATCCGGTTTTTGAAAAATTGATAACTAGAATAGAGTTATAGATCGGTATGACAACCTTACAGACACCTCAGATATTGCTTCACTGCCAGCAGGCCTGTTCAGTACCCCGGTGAAGTTATATGTCCCTTTTGACTGAATTTTCTTTCACCGCTTCGAGTGCTAATTTCATGCTCAAACATTGTTTCACTGCCAGCGGGCCTATTCAGTACCTCAGTGAAGTTATCTGTTTATTTTATTTTGAGATGAGGGCAATCATTTAAATGAATTTCCTTTCATCGTCTGTAGGACTAGATGGGGGCAAACAATTATGAATTTACTTTCACCATCTGTCTTATAGTTAGCTTATGCCTACGAAGCGGGGGCAATCAGTGATTTTTAATATATCAGGGGTGGTGATCTGTGTAAAAATTTTATAATAGAGGTTTGTCAACTTGTTTTAATTATTCTAGATCAATTTTTCTCAACCTTCAAAACCCCTCGGTCTGTAGAGAAAAAGGGAGAAATATTTTCAAGGGATCCTCTTTTGAGAAAGCCTTTAAAGTTCAAACAAACTGTTAGGAAACTTAAGATATTCAGAATTAACTCAAACCTAACCATTTTTAGTCAAAGAGAAAAACCATGAAAACTGACCTAACTGAATTCAATCATTTGATGATTTTCAAAGTCAATACAAAATCTCTTCAACTCTGATAAAAAGTTCGAAAATGTGAAAGATAGTATTGAGGGTATTAAAGGAGATTGTTCAACTATCTGTAAACCAGAATACCTCATATGTAATTTCAAAAATAATTCTGGATTTGTTTTTTTTGTTTTTTTTGGAAAATTAACTAATTTTTTAATTTTAATCAAAAAGTTTTCATAAAATAGAGAAAGAAACCGGTATATACAAATTTATTTCATTTATTTTTTTTTATTTTTTTTTTGGTCCATATAATGCTTTAAGAACCACCCATTTACAGGGGCATTCAGGATCTT
Source organism: Picea engelmannii (assembly GCA_009831015.1). Classification (NCBI taxonomy): domain Eukaryota; kingdom Viridiplantae; phylum Streptophyta; class Pinopsida; order Pinales; family Pinaceae; genus Picea; species Picea engelmannii. The sequence goes on from ML845068.1 coordinate 17,999, forward strand.
ACCATCTAAATTTTCAAATAGAAATGAATTTTTTTCCTTCAGAAGATGATATCTTAAAGGGTCCATACCAAATATGATCAAATTTGCCATTTTTTCCTGAATCTTCTTTTCGAGCATCCCACTTCAAAACCAGATCTCCTGGGAGAAAGTTCATGTTCTTGTCTTTGCGATCAAAAACATCTTCATATAATCCTGGTACTTCTGCAACTTTTCATCTATTACAATTCGGTGCTACTGAACTTCAATCAGATGGTTTATCCTTCTTGTGAGAGGGTTTGGCTCTTCCTTCTCATCCTGCCATAGTTTCATCACAAGAAGTGTTAAATTTATGGGCAACACTACATCTGTTCCATAAACCATTTGAAAGGGAGAAGTACCGATAAACTTTTTTGTGCCTATTCGATTTGCCCATAGAGCATATTTTAAATGTAAATGCCAAGATTTTTTATTTTCATTCAAGACTTTCTTGATTATACTAATCAAACTCTTGTTAGAATATTCGGCCAGTCTGTTCCCTTGCGGATAGTACGCTGTGGAATGTCCCAACACAATATTATATTTCTGGCAAAAACTGACCATTGCCATAGACTTAAAAGCCTGTGCATTGTCTGTAACTATCTTTCTAGGACAGCCAAATCTTGATAATATATTTTCTTCTAAAAAGTATATAACTATTGAATCAGTGGCCTTTCTTGTTGGGATATCTTCCACCCATTTGGTGAAATAGTCAGTAGCGGTCAGAATCCATCTATGTTGGGCACTTGAATGAGGATTTATCTCACCTATGAAGTAAAGTCCCCACTGCTGAAAATGAGCTTTTGTCTTGACTGGGACTAATGGCATCGCTGGTAGCTTATGTTTTCCTGTAAAAAATTGGCAAGGGTTACAAGCTCGTACCTTAGCATTTACATCTCGGAAAATTTTAGGCCAGTAGTAACTAGCCCGCAGGATTTTATATGTCGTTGCTCTCCAAGCATGGTATCCCCCGCAGACTCCTTCATGAAACTGACTTATAACTTCCTCTGTTTATGATTCAACCAAATAGACCAAAAGGAAACCATGTGGGTCTTTCCAGTATAATCATTTCTCGGAAATACAGTATTTAACTGCATGCAGCTTCAGAGTTCTAGCTTTGGAAGGTGACAAATCATCTGGACATTTCAAAGTTAATAAATATGTTACTATGTCCTTATACCAATTTGACGAAGAAAATTTGTCCTCGATCTTGTTTTCGATTATTTGGTCATCAATTTCATTCACATCTATCCATCCTTCTTCTTCTTGAGCACTATTTATCCCAAGAGCCCTGAAATTTGATTAAGCTAGAAGTTTAGCTAAACCCTATCCTTTTACTAGTTTAGTTGGTTTGACCTCCAAGTCAAACTCTTGAATTTTTGCAAGCCATCTACCTCTTTTACCATCACTGTCTGCTTGAACCAAGATATCCTTTACAGTACTAGTGGGTACATATGCAATGACTTTAGAATGCAATACATACGTTCTGAAATATTTCAATGCTTTTACCATGGCATAAGCTTGCTTTTCCATTATATTGTATTTAAGTTCAGCATCTCAGAGGCTTTTACTAAAGAAGGCTATGGGTTGCTCGAAACCTTCTTCATTCTTCTGAAGGAGTACAGCAGCGAGCGTATGTTTAGAGGCAAATGAAAAAATGAGAAAATCTTTAAGATAATCTGGACTCGCTAGTACTGGTGCCTCACTTATAACTTTTTTAATGTGGGTAAAGGATGCCTTAGCTTCCGCTGTCCACTTTACTTCGTTGTTTTTTTTTAGCATATCTGTAATCAATTTAACAATCTCAGCGAAGTTAGGAACAAATCTTCTCAAGAAATTTATTTTTCCTAAACATGATTGAATTTCTTTAACATTTCTAGGAATAGTTAATGTATCTATAGCCTCTACTCTTTTTGGATCAATTCTTATTCCATCTCGGGATACTATATGACCCAACAACTTGCCTTCCTGCATAGCGAAATGAGATTTTTTAGGATTTAAGGATAGACCAAACCTGCGACATTTTTCAAACGTTTGTTTGAGATGAATCATATGGTCTTCATCTGATTTTGAAAAAACAGTAAGATCATCCAGATATATAACTACAAACTTGTCCCGTTCGCCAACAAAAGTAATATCCATCGCTCGTTGAAAAGTAGCTACTGCATTCATTAGTCCAAATGGCATTTTATCATACATAAACGTGCCCCAAGGAGTGGTAAATGCAGTTTTTTCCTTGTCAAGTTCACTAACGGCAATTTGATTATAACCTGAAAAGCCGTCAATCATGGACATTCTGGTAGCCCCTACTACTTTTTCAAGAACGTGGTCCATTTTTGGTAGAGGATAATTATATTTAAGAGAAGATTTGTTTAAATTTCTGAAGTCAACGCATAATCTAATTTCCCCATTTTTCTTTCTAACTGGGACTAGATTAGCTCCCAATCAGAATATCTTAAGGGAACAATAATCTTAGCGTCTAAAATTTTTTTAACTTCTTTCTCAATGATAGGTAATAAAATCGGGTTAAACTGTCGGAGTTTTTGTTTGAAAGGTTTGACACCTGGTTTAAGTGGTATTTTGTGTTCTATCACCGAAGTATCATATGTTTTCAAATCTTCGTATGACCATGCGAACACATCTTTATATTTTTTCAACAACTCCATGTATTTTTTTTTGTTTTCTACTGATAAAAATTTATATAACTTAACCATTTTGGGATTATCTTCGGTTCCTATGTTACAATCTTCAACCTCCTCTGGTTGAGGTTGTAGAGTGGTTTTAGAAGGAATGTCATCTTTATTAAAGAGTCTTTCCAAAGGAATCAGACCTTTGGGGATTTGATTGTTCTTAAGAACAAGCATCCGGTGGTTAGCGATTTTATCATGAAATTGTTTTGCATCTTCCCCTTCTTGCATGATCCAAATAGGATCATTTTGATTCTCCTTACCATTATGTGTTTCAGCAAATTCATCTAATGATTCAAGAAACTTTCTAAGTTGCTCATCGTCTTCGAAAACTTGCCAATGTTGTATATTATTAGGTACTAAAGAGCGATGTCATAATTGTATATGATATTTTAAATTAAAAGCGGTCAGGGGCGTAAAAGTTGATGCAGCTTTAGCTAAAGCATCAGCGTGTTGGTTTTCGGATCTAGAGACGAAATGAAAATTCATAGAAGTAAATAAATTCTCAATTAAATCCCATACACAATTTCTATAAGACCTCAATCTAGGATGTTTAGCTTGATATTTCCGATTTACTTTCTTTATGATTAATTCAGCATCACCAAAGACTTCAAGATTTTTAATTTTCATCCTTCTAGCAGCTTCTTATCCGAGTACTAAAGCCTCATATTCACATACATTATTTGTACAATCTATATACCACTGGAGCCTATAAGAAAAAGGAATCACAAATTGATCATCAGGAGCAATAAGAAGTGCTCCAGCCCCAGCTCCAAGATAGGAGGAAGCACCATCAAAAAACATTTTCCATATACCAGTTTTATATACATTCTCTTCTATTTTTTTTTATTTTTTTTTCTTCTGTACATTTATCATCTACATCTATTTCAAAATCATCATCTAATGATAATATACAATTTCCTAAATCTTGGTCGGCAATATACACTGGATGATTATTAGGATTATTTGGGTCACTTACAGTGAATTCCAACCGAGTCTCCCTGTAAAGACGAGTGAATTGTCCTCTGAAAACGGGGATTGTAGCATATGTCATATCTAGTTGGAAGGACCCTCCAATCTTAGCACCCCATGATCTAGATAATAGCATTCCATATTTTGGGGGGATATCCGCGACTACTACATCCATGAGGATACTTTTAGCGGGTATCTGGGCCAAACTTACCACTAGGTCTTTAATCATCCCTATGAATTTAACTTTCCTTGAATCGAAAGAATACAAATCTCCATAGGGTCTTGTGATTTCTAGACCAAGTTTTTCCATAATTGCCTTTGGCATAACATTATGGGAAGCTCCAGAATCCAACATACAGTTATGTAAAAGGTGATCAAAAACAGTTAGCGTAATGTAAAATGGAGCCACTGTATCTCTTGCACCTTCGACGTGTGGACCAAAAACTATGATAGGCTTATCATCTTCTAAGTTAATAGTGTCAGCCTGACTTTCATCTTCTGAAAAATTTATCATTTTGGCAATTTGTTTTCGGTATATTGGATTTTTTGCTAATTCAACAAGGGGAATAGGAATTTTGATCTTACTTATTTCGTTTTCCAAGTTAAAGTTTCCTAGAGCCTTGTCATTCTCAATGTTTGGGGCTTCCATACCCTTTTTCTTGGTTTTACGTTGAGATATAACCTTATTTTATTTTATCGGAGCTTGTGTATTTACAGGGGGTGTTCCTATTGGTTCTAATTGTACAGGGTTATCAGCTGTATTTCTTTTTGCAGACTGTTTATCTGCAACTTTTGGGGTTTCCTCATCGGTATCATTTCTCAACAAACCCTTTTTTGTTTGAACATTAGGGAGATTTTTATTTCTTGGTCTTAGATTGTATTTTCCTTGTAAATCAACAATAATATCATCTGCAATATTTTGATATGTACAATCATCAGTGACATTATTGTTAACTTTATCTTTTGATTATCTTTCTTTAATCAAAGATGTTTCATAATCCTATCTAGATAAATAAGGAGACTTATTGTCATCACCAAGATTACTAATGTATTCATCCAATTCTTCAAAATCGCCAAAATCTTCTTCTCCGATATAATCTTCACTTTTAAAGGGTGCTTGAATTTTTTTATCTTCATTTTTTATCGTTTTATGTGGTCCCTGAGGTTCAGGATTTTTTCGAAAATCTTTTCTGGGTTTTTCTAACTCCATTTTTGAAATTTTGTTTGAGAGTTGTTGAATGACCCTATCCATCTCATCTATTCTATCTCCAGAAGATTTTCCTAACCCTGAAGGTTCACCTTGCTCTTTAAATTTTTTATTTTCTTTATTTCCAGTGTCGGTCTTTTCTTTAAGTTTACCTGATGCCATCATATTGGATTCAATTTCAACTGCGTCATCCTGCATTTCAGCGAGATCTAATGATCTCCTTTCTCTCAATAATAAAGCAAAGTCAAGATCAAAAGCACCAGCAAAAGTCACTTTTGTTGCAGGTTGTGAAGGTTTAACTTCAACTAGAATCTTATTGTATAATTTATTAAACCTTTGTATGAATTCTAGAACTGACTCAGAGTTTCTCTTTTTGAAGGCTCCAAATTCGGTTAGATAGTAGAGGTGATCCTTCCTCTCACCCCATTGTCTGATGAATGCACTCTCAAGCTCTTCATGGGATCTTAATGATCTAGCTGGTAAGGCTCGAAACCAAGTTCTCACCTGTCCCTCAAAAGTTTGAACAAGTAATCTAGAATACACATCTTCATGTTCTATTCCAAGTATATCTGCAACTTGATCGAAAAATTTTATATGTTCTTGTGCAGTCAAATCACCCTCCCTTATAAACTTTGGGAGTCTTTTCATATAGTTCTCAGGAAGATCATGGAGGGGAATAGGAAGAACGAGGGGAGCGTATCTAGTAGCCACTTTGGCAAAAATTCCGGGAAGTGGTACCTGACCACCTCCAGGAGCACCACCTCCATCTCCAGTACCTCCTTGTGCCGCCATGGTTAAATTTGGGATTGAAGTTTGGATAGTGTGTGGAGAAGACTCTCGAAAAACCGGAGACGAAACTTCGGGAAAAGAGAAAGTATCAAAAGAGGGGGGAAGTGAAAGTGATATTTCAAAGGTTTCCGATGAGTTCGATTGTGTAAAATTAGGTTGATCTATAGTATAAGTTGATAAAAGGATTTGTTTAATTGATTTTCTTGATTTTAAGAATTTTTCCGGATTAGAGACTGGCGAGGTCTATTTGTTATCCGGGTTTTTTCTGGTGTTCTTACGACTACTAGCCAATTTATTTAATGTGGAGTCGCCAAGTGAAAGATAAATAAGCCTTAGAAAGTTTTATGTTCTTGTTCACTATCAACAACATAAAGTGTCAATGTCGTTCTTCCCAGGGAAATTATTCATTTCTTCGTTCCCCGGCAATGGCACCAAAAAGATGTTGTTCCTGAGTTTATGTTTTAAGGCTATAAAACATACCGTCAAGGCATCCGAAAATACTTTAAAGGAAAAATTTTGGAATTAGGGAGTTAAAGAAAGATAAGAGTAGATTCAGTTTCTCAACTGTCTTTGTCTCGCTTCTTGTTTCTCTTGGATGTTAATTTCACGTTCAATAGCATCCCATGATCTTTCTAGTTCAGCCCTATTTGTCGTTGTTTGTAAAATAGTATTGAATAAACTTAGGGCAATGTTGGTTTGATCCTGAAGGTCTGGTTCTACGTTAGGTTGTCTGCTATTAGGGACAGTCATGGATGATATAATTTAAATGGTTTATAAGAGGGGTTTTTAATCAATTGGTTGCTTCAGACTTCCAGAGATGATATCAATGAAAACATTTTCAAAATCTATAACAGTAATGTAAAAGAACATTCAAGGCCGTTTCCTGGTTTTGTAACAAATTTGAATTTTGTAAACAACGAAACACAATACAGAGAAATATAAGGCTTTTATCAAGAAAGAATATTATATTTCGATTAACGATGATGAAAGAGAAACAAGATTTCTAACAGAGTTAAATATTAAGAAACAGAAGGTTTTACAGGTCTTAAAATCACTAAAGTAATTTCAGAGGAAAGACTGTAATACTTTCAACATCCAAACCAATCTGAAATAATAAACAACAATGTATATAAATTCAAATTGATTCACTTGTTAGAAAAACACATTGAAAGGAAAATTTAACAAGGCATGACAAACAAGGGAAGACACATAGTTACAAAATTGCAAGATCTGGAGTCTTGCTTGCGATTTATATTCTGATGAATCTCAAAACTGAATTTACAAAAAATGACTATTTCCCCAAAAAAAATTGAAGCCATTGCTCCGTCTTTTGAAACTATATTTATACATTTATGTCATATTTTCTTGTTGGTAACTAACCAACTCCCTAATATTACGGTTACATAAAATAATGTCAACCGTTTACAATTTCTTTCAAAATTTTAATAAATAAAAACATTTTAAAAGTTTTAAATTTGCGTTGATGAACTTTCTTTCTCTGCTTCAATGCATTGAATACATTTTCCTAAAAACTTTATTAAGATCCTGGGAGCCTCAGGTATCTCATTTTCTTCGAAAAAGAAAAATCTTCTCTGTAAATCTGGCAACTGACTTTCTATTGTTTTCTCTGTGAATTTAACATTTTCCAACCTTAAACTTGAAGCTACCATCCAATTATTTATTTCTACAATGTTGACCAATTTAATATTTGAGATTTCTTCTTTCTTTTCTTCGAGCTCTTCTCTTGACATCAGTTGATGCCTGACAATGTTGATCTCGCCTAATGACCCAGAACAACAATCTGCCCCAATATTTAATGAATCTTTTTCAAGGAGATTAAATAGTCTTTGACAGTCTTCATTGACTTCCTTTGTGATTCTTTTATATTCAGCCAATCTCGATTCCCAGAGTTTTATCATTACATCCCCTTTCGTTTGTTCAGAAATCGATAATTTCTGATTTTTCCCAATTTCTTCTTTTAGAGAAGAATCCACTGCTTTCTGGAAAGTAATCCTCGATGCTTTTGTTTCCCTTTCTTTCTAGAACACCTATTCCATAGATATATTTGATTCCTGAAAATAGTTCTGGATTATTTCCAGATTACATAATACTTTTTTTTGTTCCTCTTCTATCTTTGCATATATCTTTGATGCTTGCGTCCTGAAATGTTCGATTTCAATTACCTGGTTAGCAATTGAAATAATCTTATTTTGCAAAAATTTATTTTCTTCACTCAGCTTATGAACCTGTTCTTGAGTAGCCTATATCATATGTTTTGCCTCATCCAAGCTTTTATTCAACTCTTGGATTTCTTGCATATCTTTGAGTCTAGCTTGTTCTAGACCCTTTTGTATTCCCCAACCAATATTTCTTTCATTTTCCTTTAGTCGGTCTTGCAACTGGGTTATTTCTTGATCTTTTTGCTCAATCATATTTGTTAGATTTCCCACAGAATATATATTAGCCGATGTTATAGCCCCCATTGTCCCTGCTAACTCTGTAGAGAACTCTCCTTCCTTAAGTTTCTTCCCATCAATAATGACTCTATGCTTCTTGGTTGATCTTTCTCCTACAGGATGAATTTCCTGTTTCAAAACAGCTCTTCGCTTTTTGGTGAAAAAGTAATCAGATGGGCGGATTTCATCTCTCGAAATCAGCTCCAGATCACTGACGTATAGAACTCCTTCATGAGGGGTTCCAAAAGTAGACTGTAGTGGAATCAAATCTATGATAGGACTGCCAAGTTCCTTTGAAACATTTCCTCCAATCTTCTCTGGAATATCATCAAGAATTATTGGACTTGTTTCCAGTCCTTTTCCCTTGTCTGTCCCTGGTTCTTTTATTTGAGAACACTCTGTGTTTTGAGGAGGTAATTCAGGGTCTTTCAACTTGTCTCTGTCACTTGACTTATCCTGAGTATCAGTTTTAAACCCTGGAGGGGTTTCTTCCTATTCTGGCAATGAAGTTGATATTTCACCTTGTAAACTTTTCGACAGGCAGCTTTGCCTGTGTCGTTGAAAATATGCAAACCCCACCTGTGAGTGAGGTGACAAGGCCTGCACTCTATTCTGCACTTCTTCATAAGATTTAGCATTTCTGAAAATATCATCATAAGGAGAAATTTAATGTTCGTACGCCTTCAAATTGCAATGTATGTAATGCCGACTAATTATTTGATAAGGGTCATGCTTCTTGTGCTCAATGTCTACTAGCTTAACTTCCTCCAATGACTCGGCCTCCGCTTTAGAATGACCTATGTTTAATAAAGTAAATTTTCCGATTTGAACAGTGAAAGATGGCCATGCCTTTTTCTGAAGGGCTTTTAATTCTAACCCAATACCACCTTTGGCTAACTGATAAGCCACTTCTCTACATACCAGTCTATCTGGTAAAAAATTCGGGAGTGCGTGGGGCGGAATGGAACAACCATAAACCCTAACATAAGAAAACTTTTCCTCAATAAACCAGTCGGAAACCGATTTGAGGCTTTCTATGATTGCGTCAGAAATGCGAGGGGGTTCGCATCCAAAGAATATTTTGTGCAGAGGAATAATTACATAATGGAAAACATCATAAAAAACGTTTTTTTCATTTTCTTCCCAGAGAGATGAAATGTACTTATGAACGGGCTCTGGGCAAGAAGCATTCCAACTCCAATTCATTAGTGGGAAAGGAGTTATAAAACAAATGGAATCCATAATATAAGAAGACATATAAAATGATATTGGTTGTCCTTTCGACTTGGCTTCTTTATACTTTGCAACTTCTTTTGTGAGGTTATCTGACAAAATTTTATGCCAGTTGAAACTGCGTCCTTCCGAAACTTCTTCTAGAAAAGGTGTCTAGTCTGCATGAAAATGACAAGGATACTTTCTTCCAAAAATTCTACATAACATCATTTCTACATAAACCATATATTCATTTAAGGAAGTTGTGGCATAAATCCCATGTTGATCTGCCCTAAAATTATTTTCATCCCTGGCCCATCCTTTAATCATGTCAGGGTATGTTTGTCCTGCTTCAATGCATTATTTTCTTTGAAATTCGGCTAAAAACTCAGAATTAAAGGTGTGTCTATAATTGGGAAAGAGCTTATACATTACTTGAATGTGCTCAGGCCTGAATGAACCGATGACATCTCCTGACTCGTTCAGAATTATTCTTGTCGGGATATCCACTTTGTCTAGAGCCCAGCTGATCATATCGGTATACGACACAAGTCTCGGACGTGCAGCAACCTTATGAAGCTCAAACTCGGCAATATCTCTGAGGTGATTTTCTGAATCAGTGGCTGCATATTTAAGCTCATCCTCTAGTTTTTCGAAAATTCCCGTCCACGATTTGACGGAGTGTACGCCGAGTGGAGAAGTATCAGAAATAATATAGCCTTCTTGTTGGTCCTCGGTTTTCTTTGGAGCTTTTTTGGGTGCCATACCTCTGCGTTAAGATTGAAAATCTGTCACAGAGAGTAGATGAGAAGACTTAGCTTTGAAATGGAAATATAGAGGTTTCGAACGTTTTTCTTCGGATATATCGTAAAACTATGGAGATTCGTACCTCTGTCACAAAATAAAAGCACTTAATGCAAGAGATATTTTCGAAGATATGCATTTAATGCCTATACCTAAGCTTTCTCGGTGTTTTCAAATATAATAGAAACTTACTTAATCGGATAGTGATGCATTAATGGACATTCAAAGAAAGATTAACTTTATACTTTGTTTAGAAGTATGATTTATTAGCGTTAATTTGAGTTAAATTTGAAAACCTTATTTTCAGAGTTTCGGTACTTTTGTTGTTGAAGAAATATGTCATCGAAGAATCTCGATTACCGAAATCACGATGTATTATTTTAAATTAAAACGTTTTTAATATCTTAATTAATCGAGATTAGACCTTTTTGGGAATCCGTTAATCGGAAAATCGAGAATCGAGATTTCGGGAAATCTGATGACATGAGTTCGTGCTCTCATGGAATCGCGAACCCCGAAATCACGAAATGGTGATGACCTGTTTCTTTGAAACACATTTTAGCTTATCTTAATCACTCTTATTAATAAAAAATTAATGCCAAAACAGATATAGTTTATTTCAAAAGTGAATTATGAGTCGAGATTTTTGTGATCGGGATTTCGGGAAATCTGATGACATGAAACATGCTTCTTATAAAACCGTGAATCCCGATATCGCGACATGATTAACTTAACTGTTAAACCCTTTTAATAGAGAATTAAGTAATTTATGTTTTAATTAAGTCTTAAAGTATCGGAAAATCGGGGATCGGGATTTCGCAAGTCAATTTGCATCAAACATTTGTTTATGCAAAACTCTGAATCCCGATTTCTTTAGGTTTAAATTAAAATTTGTAAATTTTAAATTACTGCCCGTTTAAAAGATTTTTTCAAAGAGTGTTTGAAAACTTATATTCGTTTAGATTTTTTCCGTTCATTTTCCAAAAATAAACAATAAAAAGACATCGCGAATTTATAGGTGATGAAATTCTTGTTTTAAGAAATCCGAAAAAGAAAAGACTCAAAAATTACACATCTTTTATTCTTAAGAATAAAAAATTCAAGGTATGTTTCAACAGTGACAATTGAAAATTATTCAAGGAACAATGATTAAATATTAGTGAAGATCGGATATAGTGTTGTAGAAAATAGATCTGGCATTATAGAAAGAAAAACTTGTAAAGGAAGATCTGAGGAAGAAGTAGAAGAAGAAGCAAGAATATTCGGTGAAGGCAGAGCGAAATCAAAAGGAGCGAACATCGAGAAGATCTGACAAAAGAAGGAGTGAGTGTTGAGATGATCTGGATAAAGAAGGAGTAGCGAGTGCAGAGAAGATATGGTGAAAGCAGAAGCAATGAGCACAGAGAAGATTTGGTGAAGATGGAAGCCGCAAGCAGAACAATGAATGAAACACAAATGAAAAAATTTTAAGTAGGTCGATGCCTACAAACATTAGAGGGGAGCAGTGTCTCATGTAGGTCAATGCCTACAAATAGCATAGGGGATCAATTTCTCATGTAGATTGGTGCCTAAAAATAGTAGAGGGGATCAGTTTCTCAAGTAGGTCGGTGCCTACAAAAATAAGGGGGGGTTGGTGTCTCTAGTAGGTTGGTGCATACAAATTAATAAAAGAAGTTTTTGTGGTTTTCTCCTGAAAGGGTTTCCACGTTAAATATTTTGTCTTATGGTTGTTATATTTATGTGATTTCATCATTATGGTTTATGAATGTTAAAAATAAAAATATATCCTTATACTTATTCACCCCCCCTCTCAGTGTAATTTTGTGCTAAACAATTATTCCATGGATAGTTTCTTTCTAGTGCCCAATATGAGGGAGATATTGGAGATGTGTAATTCATTTAATTCTTTAGTATGGATTTGACATGTGACATTTAAAAAAAATATTAATAAGAAAATAATGTTTTAATGTCCATGTTAGGTAGAGTATTCTAATATTTTCTTCACACACACACACACACATATAAAGTAATTGAAACTAAAAAAAAATCTTATTACACAGAAAGACACTTTATAACAAAATTTTATTAATAAAAAATAAACATCTTATTCTATGGATGGGTGTTTTCTACTTCTCCATATGAGGGAGATGTGTATGTCTTCAATGCTTAAGGAATTTAAAATATATATTAATAACAAATAAATTGTTTCAATATCAACTTAAGAACCAACATACATCCATCTTAATTCCATATCCACCATGCACCGAGAAACATCAAATCCCTTGAGGTGCAAACCTCTCTTCATGTTTTTCACTCTAAAAAAAAGTTTGCACCTCAAGGGATTTGATCCCTCTCGATGCATGATAGATATGAAGTTAAGATGAATCTATGCTAGTACTTCAAACTTGTTTTGGGGGGGCTGAGCACACAAGGAAGTGTCAATTTCTTTATTTTGGATCTTCAATGGACATAAACGTTTTTTCTATACTACAAAATCACTCTTCAGCTAAAAGACCATGAGTGGGGGGTATTTATTTTTCCAAAGTCACTCAAAACTTACATGTGGCCCCACCCTTTTTTTGCAAGAACATCCACACACATGAACACGAGCATGCTATTGGAAAGGCATGAACCTTGGTGGGGGCTATAACAACACCTCACTTTCATCAACCCTTCAAGCCATTGTGTATAATAGTCATACACATTTTTATTATATAAATGCATAATAAAAAATAAGTAATGGAATTAAAGATAGCTTTGCAACAAAGCTTTATAAAGGAGCATGACATGTTTTGTACCTAGATACATAATATATATTCTACATGAGCCATTTTGCTTATTAATTCACTAATATATTTTTTGTATACTTATTAATATGCATCACTTAGTTAATTAAGATTTGTTATCTATTCACATTAATCACTAGTTCAAAATCACCTCCTAAATATCTTCTCCTACAACTCTTAGGTTTGGGACCACAGTGCATTGGTAATGCGCACATCGGATCGCGACCACAACGAAATCAAGGAAGCCATAGAAGGGTGGCATGAAACAACTTTCAGATCTCCCATCCTCAACCACATCTAGAAACTATTATCAAGTTTCATCCTCTAGCACCTCTAGAAATAATGAAACCGACATATTTTTAATCTTCATGGCTTGAATGGCGAGAGATTTGGCGAAGAATTCAACATAGCATCCTCGAAACCGTCCATTTGCAGCCTTGGAAAGAGGATGACCTGATATGTCCTCCTCATGAATAGAATATCCTCACCAGCTAGAATATCAACATCATCGCCTCTCCTTCTAGGGTTCTTCTGTGGTCCCCTGCCATGAGTAGCCCTTCCATTCTGACACCTCCACAACCCAGATTTATTAAGCTAAATTTTGATGGAGCTTCTAAAGGAAATCCTAGACTGGTAGGTTATGGAGCGGTCTTTCAAGATTTCCAAGGCTCCATTATTCTTGTTTTTGCAGGAAGCATAGGTCACAATTCCAATAATCCTGTGGATATTTCGAGAATTCTTCAAGGTCTGCAGATCACATAGGAACAAGGCTACCACTAGTTTATTGTTTAAGGGGACTCCCAAATAAAACTTAGCCTCTTTGTGAAAATTCTGCATGGGACGACCCCCAACAACATATCCCCCTATTGGTGCCTCTCCAACAGCCTGAATGCCATAGTGGATTTAGCTCAACCACACCTAGATCTTATCCCCTCTCATATTTGAAGGTGAGAAAACCAAATCGTCGATAAGCATGAAAATATAGGGGTGGAACAGGAAGGGTCGGATTTAGTCTCCAAGGAAGAACATTTGATTCTCCAAGACTGCATTGTTTTGTCACTCAGTTCAAACAGCCCCCGGGATGGGGTGTTAGAGGGGTCTAGGTGTTCACGATAATGGGTGGCCCATCCCACGCTGTTGAAGACACATGAAGCACACTGACAACATCATCCCCCGATTTTAAATGATTCCCCTTATGTATCCCATCTACATTCAATCGACTACATACCATTTGTGTTTCTCCTGTGTGTCACCTCCCCTGGCTTCTTCATGGCGATGGTTGTTTCACTCGACCCATCACCTCAGTGTTTGTGGGAGGTATTTCTCTGGTTTATATGTCAGCCTTTCTCTCATCCATCGATAACCATTCACTCTTTCTCTTCAGTCTTGTGCCCTCTCTGCATTTTTATCTGGTCTGGAAGCTCATTGCGTTTCACTATGACTGGTTATTTCTCCTTATATCAACTGTTCATGCCTCACCTCCGAGGTAAACCAATGTGAGGCCCCATTTGGCACCAAACATATGGGTGCATGGCTCACCAGGCTCCTACTTCTATCATCCTTCCACCCAACTCTTTGACCCTCGCTTCATCCCTATCCTCTTTTGGTCATTGCATCCTTCCCCCTATTTCTTCTCCCTGGGCATGTCGCATGGAATGGTATGACCAGCAGGGAATTCTCTAGGTTTCACCCCAAGTCCTCTCTTGGAATTTCCTTCTTCATCACAACCACCCCCGACACCTTCAGCTCCTCCGCCTGAGTCATCTACCCAGTCATCACCTCCATCATCCCCCATCGTCGCCTTGGTAGAGCCTCCTCCACCAAACCTCATTCTTTCTTGGACTTTGCTTCATGCTCACGCCTCCTTGCCTCTTGGGATATCTTGCACAACCTTGTATTTGAAGTTAGAAAGGATATGGATGACTTTCGGTTACAAATGGAAAACATGGACCGGCGAGGGGACAGGCTATAATTCCTTCTCACAACACTATGCAACTCCTTACACTCTCTAGGTTCTGCGACCAGTGCTTTTGTGACTACAGTGGTGTCCCCAGCATCAAGCAACTGAGAAACGACCATGAGTGACACAGAGGGCCAGGTTGTCCATTCGCCCTGGTATCACACAATATGTACTTTCCTAAAGCCCAAAGGAAGTAAATGCAAGATTGGCATAACAGGGGGTGACCTATCACTATCACCTTAATAGGAAACCCCTTTCTGTTTAGGATTATATCAATATTACCCCAGGGGAGATGTCCCCAGTGACCTAAAGGGATGATAAAACTAAGGTAAGGATGCAAAAAAAATCCCCCTCTCACTGATCACTCAAGTCAAAAGGTTCTTTAGGTCTTTAAGGGATGAAGAAAAAGTAAAAGATGGAGTGTACCTACCCAGAACAAGACAACAAAGAAAATATGGCAACTTTCAAGTACAAAATGATGTTAGTACTTCATAAGACCATGAACCTTCGAAAAATAAGCCAGCTGATATAAAATTGCAGTGATATAATAATTTACAAAAGAAATAAGTATTTTGTAACAGCTGCAAAAAATATGCCTTGAAATTACTTGAAAATGACAAGAAAATGTAGCTTCAACTAGGCAGAATAGTAATCAATTGTCACAAGCAATTTTGGCAATTTCTGGCTAACCTTAAATGTCAATTTTGAAATGATTTGTTGCAATTAGATGGTTGTAGCAATATTTTGTAACAAAAACAAGTTCTAGTGCTCATAATTGAAAGGAAACACCAAATAAACTTAGCATTTATCTAGTAGATTGTTTGGCAATTCTCACAAGCAATTTTTGAATGAGTTAGGTGCAAGTTATGTAGGTGTATGCAGAAAATTAGTCTAAATTTGTATGGATTTAGCAGTGATTTGCAACATCAGCAAGTTAATTAGTGAATTATTCTAGATTAGGTTTAGTAGAAGTTAGAAAAAGCTTTAAGGAAGAAGGTTTGAGTTTTTGTTTAATCAATCATTCACTAGAGTGAGTATACTAGTGCCTTTATTAGGTAATGGAGTCAATAGGTGAAAGTTTTCACTTGGAGGTAGCAACAACAATGATTATACTTGTCTAAGGAGAATAGGTGGATGGAGGAGGTGTTGGCACTTCAAGGCCTCAAACATCCAAACCCTAAAGGGAAATTCACTAGAGAATAAGAAATTTTAGGCCCTAGTGGATCTTCCTTCCTTAAAATTTTGAAAGGTATTGAGAGAAACAATGACTAGACAATAGCTTCTAAAGTGGAAGTATTTAGGGCTTTAGAAGTTTATCTAGGTCAAATCACCTTATTAAAGTCTAGCAAATGAAGAGCAAAGAAGTAGTAACTTAAGTCCTTTAAGGGTTTGTCAAGCAAGCAATTTCATAATATTTAACATGAATAATAAAATATACCATAACCATTGAAAATGAAATGAAGAATTGCAGATTTACTTACTTCACCAAGAATAATCAAGCAATAAAACCCTATATTGACAAGTAACTTCACCAAGAAATGATCCAAGTTGCAAATTTTATCCTCCAAGACAAGTGTGCCTCCCTATTTCAGTCAATAATTCCCAAATAGGGAGAAAAGTTCAGACCACACTTAGTGTGGGATGAGTGATGATGAAAAAATGAGAGTATTTTATGCTTATTTATACAAAACTTTGACCATTAATTAATTTTAGGTCAAAATTAAGGCCAACCTAGCCAATTTACAATAAAATTGAATTTTGACATAATAAAAATTAATTAACACCTAAAGACATCTCCAAGGGTGATGTCATGTCCTTCTAGGGTGATGTTGAGGCCCTAAGGTGGAATGTTGAGCCTAAAATGTAGGGAACTTGGCCTCCAGAGGCCCCAAATGATGCCCACACATGCCACCAGGCTCATAACTACCTCCAAAATGAAAACCCTAGCTCTGGATGACATCTAGGGTCATGATGGTGAAGTCCAGGGCCCTCAAGGGCCAACGTCCATGTGGAAGAGCAAGATCCCCTTGGGTCTAGGTCTGCCAGGGTGCCTCCAAAAGAAATGTCCTTCTTTTTTTCCGGTGCAAATATTCATTTTTATTCTTACCCTCGGTTGAGGTTACATCATCCATCTGTGGGATTTAATCCCTCATGAAGGTCTGAGCTAATCATCCCCTCATGTGTACATGTCCACCGGGAAAGGTCATGCAGAAACAACAAGTACACCCTCCAAGGGTTCATAAGTCAGAGGGATCATAGCATGTAAATCACATCCAATAATTAAATTACCCAAACATATCCATCAAACCCCCCTTAACCCATACAAATGCTCAAATACATTATGCAATTTGACAAGTTAGATTTGGAGAAGGTCTCAGGGTGTCCTATTGGGCTAACCTCCCTTAAGTTTGGGGTTTTTCCTAGGTGGGATCTAATCCAAGTCATGTATGTGTATGAGATGGCATCGGGTAAGTGTTTGGGCATGGGGTGCATGTAATAACAGGGAAATGTAAGTCTTACATGCGGGTGCCTTTGCAGAGGGTGAGTTTCACCTTGTCATAAATGCAATTGTTTCCTATCCCATTCATTGGATTTTATTCTTAGATTTAGTTATTTTGATCTTTTGCTTTTGTGTTTCAAGGGAAAAGTTGAGGGCCATTGTCCTAGATTGATGACCATAGGTGACAACGTTATCCAAAAACATTTCACATAAATGAGAAGGTTGGATCTTGATGAGACCCCATTTCTCTTGGCTATGCCACCAAGAACCACTACCCTAGTTTGGTGACTAGATAGGTGGTAGTTTCATACTGCTACATGCCCATGGTCATAATAGGTCAGCTTGTGATGAGACCTCTTATCCATCAACTAGTACCTTGATTTTTTATGTATCTTATGGGTCCCCTTTTCTAAAGATTTTCATTATTTTCTTGGGGATCCTTGGGCGAAGCATCTCAAAGGTTTCAACATTGGCTTTTAACTCTTTCCAGATACTTTAACCATATGGGCCTTTAGCCCCTTCTTCCCACAAGGTAAGTTACAACCTTTCCTAGCGTGGCCAATCCCAATGTCCAAACAAGGATAGGGGAGATAGAAGGAAAAAAGATGGAAAGTGGTAAGTATGGAGGGGACATACGATGAATTTTCATAGACCCACCCAATGGAAACCCATCCTACAGGGAAACCAACTTACTAGGGAACCGTGTTACTTTCCAGGTATAAATGAGGCAAAGAGAATAATTTCGAAGAAAATGTCATGAAGTGAAGAAGTATTTGATACAACAAATTCAAGTCCTTAAAAAATTAGAGTGATACATACCATGATACCCAGACTCATTACCTCATGGAGCAAGACCCACCGCTACTTCAGGACCAAGTTGGTGGGATTGATACCGTTGCTAGTGATAAGTGGAATGCACTGAAGAAAAGAGGGGCCCTCCGAGGCCATGCTCAAGTCATATTCCTATCGGTACTCCATGTCTAGGACCTGTGGGCTTCAAGACGTGATCTCCTTAGTTATCCCTAGGGTAGGGGATACCAAGCTCGATTCTTATTTTCTGCATGAGTATAGGTGGTAGTTGCATAGGTTCAGTTTATCAGGAGCTCAGAACTTGGTTCTTTATATTTTGTTAGTTAATTATGCTACTCTTTGCTTATTCTCGGGCCTTGCATGGCACCTTGCATAAGCAATTCATCTTTGATTTTCATAGACAACTTAGCTGTGCCTCGCACATTTTTTTCTATATTGGATGAATCGATTTCCCTTCTGGGTGATTCAGACCAACCAACACTCTGGTATGACTGTTAATATTGTAACTCGTGATTTTGAAAGGTAATTTATAGACACTTACTTAAAAAAAAATATTAATCACGAGTTAATAAATTAGTTAAATTAGTTGAGAGACTTTTTTAAATGATTTATCACTAAGTTAGTTGAAAGTTCTCAGATATCCACATGAATTACTCATCACATAGTTTATAACTTTTCTAACCAGTATTAAAAAGGGCCTCCATTTCATTTGTTGTCAAGAAATCAATGAAATATTATTATTCATTTAAGTGTCATTTTAAATTGGGGTAACTTAAAAAGTGGACAAACTCAACCATTTTTGCATTAAAATTATTCACGAAATCAGTTAAGAAAATTTCCTTAAGTTATAG